>VZTV01075493.1:1593-12746 GCA_013400875.1 Anhinga rufa | reverse complement strand
CTGTACCAAGAAGTTGTCATCCAAATAGTTCAGTAACTTTCTGGACCTGTTTGTCCCAGCCATGTGGTATTCCCAGTTAACATCTGGCAAGTTGAAGTCTCCCGTAAGGACAAGTGCGGATGACTTAGAGACATCCCATAGCTCCTTAAAGAATAACTCGTAGGTGCCATCCTCCTGACTGGGTGGCCTATAGCAGACTCCCACCACAACATCCTCTTTATTTGCCTGTCCCTTAATCCTTACTCAGCAGCTCTCAACTGTGCCATCGCCAACTGCAAGCTCCATGCATTCCAGTTCCTCCACTACATACAATGCCACCCCCAACCTTGCCTGCCCTGTCTATCCCTCCTAAAGAACTTGTAACCATCCATCATGGCACACCAGTCACAGGACTTGTCCCACCAGGTTTCACTTATGCCCATGATGTTGTATCTCTGGGACTGGGCCAAGGCTTCCAGCTCCTCTTGCTTGTTCCTCATGCTGCGCATGTTTGCGTAGAAACACTTCAAGTGTGGCTCCTTGTGCCATAGCCACATGTAGCAGTCTGAAGAGTCTCACTAGCATGCAACAACTCCAACTTTGGTGTATCTACCCATTGCCCATCGCTGACCAGCTTGGCACCACCCCTTTCCCCCTTCCAACCTAGTTTAAAGCCCTGTCAATCAGCCCTGCTAGCTCCTGAGCAAAACCCCTTTTCCCCTTACGAGAAAATTGAATACCATCAGATATCAGCAGACCTAGTGTTGAGTATACCATCCCATGATCGAAAAAGCCGAAATTCCGCCGATGACACCAGCCTTGGAGCCACGTATTGATCAGCTGGACCTGCCTGCTCCATTCAGTATTCTTCCCTGATACTGAGAGGATCGAGGAAAATACTACCAGAGCACTTGATCCTTCAACCATCCATCCCAAGGCTCTGGAATCCCTTTTAATAGCCTTTGGGCTTCTCCTTGCTACCTCTTCTCTGCTGACATGGAGAACCAATAGCGGGTAATAGTCTGAGAAGCTTACCAAACTAGGGAGTTTCCTAGTGACATCTCTTACCCTGGCCTCAGGAAGGCAGCACACTTCCCTGTGGGTTGGGTCCAGTTGGCATACTGGACCCTCCGTTCCCCTCAGAAGGGAGTCACCTATGACAACTACCCTTCTTTTTTTTCTTAACATGAGTGGTTGTGATGCGGGGGGGGGGAACTGCCTAGATGACCGCTCCATCCCAGAAGGACCTTCATCCTCATCATCCGTTGTCTCCCCTTCCAATTCCAGGGCCTCATACCTATTGTGTATTGGCACCACGGAAGGTGAGGCAGCTGAGTGGATTCACCTACTTACCTACCGCCCCAAGCAGTAACCTGCTTCCATTCTCCCTCAAATCCTGGGTTACCTCCTTCTGTCTGGTGGTGAGGGGGTAGGGGGTCCTTTGTCACTTGTGCTGTGGTGGGCTGCTGCAGATCACTCTGAGAAGGATGGTAGAGTATTATTCCACCAGTTGATCTCCTTCTCTGACTCCCTAATAATTCTCAGCCTAGACACCTCCTCCTGAAGCTCTGTCACCAGGCTGAGCAGCTCCTTTACCTGGGTGCATCTCCCACAGGTGAGATCAGTGCTGCCAACAGATACTGGCCAAATACTCAGGCACACCCTGCAGCCCAGGACCTGGACAGCTGCATGTTGCCTTGAAGGCTCTGTTTGGGTAGCTGCATCAGTTCTTGCTGCTGGAGGGGCAGTGAGGGACACGGAGGGCACAGCTCTTTGCTGGGTGGATACCATGGCTCCTGCTGTTCTTAGCTCCTTGTAAGTGGGTTGCAGCTTGTGCTTTAAGTGGCAGGGCCCTCCCTGCATGCCCTGCCTGCAAGAACTGCTGCGCCACGCCCTGTTTGCCCATCCTGTTCGGGTCCCTCATGCTCCCTAGGGGACATTTAAATTTCCCGCGGTTGTTCCTGGCCATGCCCCCACAGCCCCGCTCGCTCGTGGGATCTGCTGGCTCCCACGGGGTCTCTCTGCACACCTGCGGGTTCCCCTGGCTTCAGGAACCCTCCTTTTCCTTGTCAACACGTACTCAGCTATGGCTCTTACTGTTACTGCTACCGTGTGCCTTGTCAACTGTCCTTCCAGTTTAATAGCAGACTTCCAGATCTAGGAAGAAAAGCAGACCCAGAACAATAGAACCCCATAAACTGCAAAACACAAACTCTGGTTACATGTCTAAATAAGTTAAAATACCTTCAGTCACTTCAGAAATATATCAAAGTACACAGTATTTCAGTACAGGCATGAAGGAGTTGCTTAATAATAATCTGATACTGTGATCCTTATGTTCATAGCAATAATTTATAAACTAAGTTCAACAACTCACAAGTTTAAAGCTAGTTCAGACCTCCCCCCATCAGAGTAACTTATCTCCCTTGCAAAACTTACTGTTTGATGTGATCATTTTACTGATCATACCAAATTGTATAACACACACATGCCTGAGAAACTGCATGCTTATTTCAAATTAGGTGCTTTGACCACTTTATTGGCTCCCAAAAGTGCAGCATGGTCAGCAAGCAGGGTCTCAGATTAAAAACTTAAATTCAGCTTTATTTTGGTCATTAATCATTTCTGAATGCTATTGCATTTTATGCTGAATTCCTTCATGTCCAACGCTCTAAATGGCTATCTAGAGTTCAGATCCACCTCCTTTTTAAAGCCACAAACTAGGGACAGTTCAGAAAACTGCTGAAAAAGATTCAAACAGACTTACTCACTTGATTCCCACATATATCTTCCTGGCCTCCATGCTTTTAATTAACATTTTAAGACAGATGTACAGCTGAATATTTCATGATACTCATTCCAAAAAGTCACTATCGAGTACTACTAGAACTTTCTGTTAGTTCGGAGTGCAGAGGCGGGGGTCTCTCAACTCCCCAGACATGACCTTAACTTTTCCCTCTGGGCAGATCTGACTTGCAAGGAGTCATCCCCAGCAGATGTCATTGCAAAGGACAGTTTGCAGCACTGCTGCTTCTCCTAATCCGCATATTTAGAACACAGGATCTCCAGCAAAACTCTTCATGGATGCCAAAGGTACCACATACAAGCTGTGTGGTTCCAACAGATAGTGGGGAAAGCTGACTGTGTTCCTCACTAATGCAGGAGGATAAAGGTAGTGTAAAGGCAAAAGGGTTGTACAGGCAAGTACTGCCCCAGATTTCCACAATGGATGAAGAAAAACAGAAAGCTGGTATTGTGGACTTAACAAGAGCATTATCACTTGGCTTTGGTGTACTGGATTGCCATTTACATTAGAACTGTGATACCACTGAAGCTTTGTTACAGTACGGACGCAACAGATAACTTGAAATCAGGGACTGAAGAGAGCCAAGCTAGACAACACCTAGGCAGCAGCCACTAGAAGCAGCACTAGCTGGATCAGCAGCAACAGGGAGGTCAGTAGTAACTGGACTCTAGAAACATACAGCTCCCAGGCACATCCAGCAGTAAAGCTGCTAAAGAGCACACAATTGCCAAACGCCAGGATCAGCCAGAAAGCGGAACACACAGCAGAGTCACAAAAAAGGATGTTTCAGAACATTGACAAAAGCCATACACTGAGTTACTAAATGCTCAAAAATCTGTGTTTATTGTAAAACAGAAGAATCTAATGTTTCCATAATATCCCCCTGCCTAAGAATACATGGAAGGCCTGAGAGTGAGACCTCATGTGATTCCTGAGTTCTTCCTGCACGCAAACCCCTTTTCTTGCTTGCTGATAACTCTTTAAGAGTAACCTCTTAGACTGACTAGATGCTCAGTCAGCCACTGAAAAACCCCTTAAAACAAAACGGCCGGTTCCCTTCTTTCCTTCCACTTGTACAGCCTCTTAAACAACAGCTGTTCTCCCAGACAGCTTGGCTTCCTCTTCCACACTGAAGAATGGTTCTGCCACCCTTAGCCAGTAATGTGCCTTCCCAAGACACCCCAATCTTTCCCTCCCTTGCCATCCCAGCTCTCCAGTCTTCATGAATATCTCTAACTACAGACACTAGCTGAACTTTAGCCATGAAATTGGTTGCTCTTTCAGCACCTTTGGATAGGAAACATGAACAGTGGAAGGTGCTCTGATGAGGGAAGCCATTTCTACTAACTACACAACTACCCAAATCCATCCCAGACAGTACTTCCAGCTGCATGTCGCTGTGATCAAGAGACCTGTGACTGACAATTTTATCATTCATTTTTCTGACGGACACCAACAGACATCTCTTTCAGAATATTTAAACTGATGTTTACATCTTGGAAAGAAGTGTTCTGTCTCCATACTTTTAAAAAAATTATCAACTCTGGCAAAAAAGAAAATCAGATACATACTCTCACAAGTCCAGCTACAAATACTTCCATATGGTTTAGACACGCATTTTGAGTTAAACCCCTGTGCACTCTCTGAGCACTTCTTTCGAAGAGAGCAAATGGAAAAATGTAATTGCTTAGTAGTATGAAAAGCAGACTGAAGTAAATACAAGAATATTATGAATAAAACAGCATGTTAATTAGCTCTCTAGAATCATTCTTTCTTTGGAAAGGACTCTGTTTAGCTCTATATGCAGGAAAAAAGGAGGGGAGGGTTAAAACCTCCACTTAAAACTATGTGATAAGAGGAACATATATATGGATTTGTTTAATGAATAGGTCACATGCATGCAGTATCTGTCTCAGTTACTGTCCCAGTATCTGTTCCAGTTACTACAATGTCCCTAATTGAAGCTTTTACTGTCTTTTACTTGAGATACTCAAAAAAAACAACTTCATAGAAGGAAAACGCCCTACAAGGGTAAACTAATTCATTGGATTCTAATACACTTCGTAAAGCATAGGAAGAAAAAGGCACTAACCAAAGTCTTATGAAAATTCATAGACAGCTAAAATCTAGAAGCCAGAGCACATGAATTTAAGTGTATGTCTTCCCTACACAAGATGCATCAGCAGAACTTCCATTTTCTGTTCTAAAGTGCTCACCTTCAGTTACTAAAAGAGCTCTTCCTAAAGGAGCAGTTCCTTAAATGAGTAAGATCACTGAATTTTTTAAGAGACATCATTGACTGGAATAAATTTATTACTACTAACACCAGATAAATTAGAGGGAAAACTACCTTTTTTTTTTCCCTGAAAGTGCTATTCTCACAATCTGTACTTTCAGAGGGACCTATCTATGTCTCCAAAGAGGTTCATACAAAGCTGGAGTAATAAAACCAAGTTACAGCAGCCTCTGGCAGAGTCATTTTTTTCCTAACTTTTAAACACAAGCAACTTTATTTTAGACTTCCACCACATGCAGTGTGTTCACACTGCTTGTTTGAGGATCACTCTACTGTTTTCTAGCTGCAACTGACTTAAAATGTCTGCTCTGGCTACCCAGAGTCAGTCCTGGGGGCTTCCACTTAGCAGAGGAAGCATCTCAGAGGTTAAGGGAAGGGTAGTCATGAACTACAGGCACACATCAGATGGGCAAAAACATGCAGTTCACATCCTAATATATAGTTCAAGTGTACTTTCCACTTAGAGAAACACAACTAGTTCACTTCCATCACTTTGCTGAAAGTTCATATTTCACTATATGAGTGAGCAAGTTCAGCTTTCTTGCACATCAAAAAATTCCACAACCAATTAAAGGTATCTGGGAAAGTACTGACAAGTCACAAGACGCTTAAATGAAGAGAAAGCCAATCTTATGACAACTCAAGCTACTAAACCAAATGTTTCCATACAACTTCCCCCTTGCCCCTTCAAAATACGCTCTACTTGTAAGCTTGCTTAAATTTTGGGAAGTAATAAGAAGCTTACTCTTGCTTGCTAACTAACTTTTGATCCAGTAACAAATAAGTCAGGGGGGAAAAAAGTACTCTAAACTTTTTTTTTCTCCTGACTAGTTCAAGAAAGTTGTTCCTCGCAAAACAGATGAGAGTGTTTTACAGGTATTCCCTCATAACCTAAAATTCAGAGTGTCAAATAGAACAGCAGGAAGAAAAGTCTAGTAGATAGCTACTAAATATGCTTGCCTTGCTAAAAAGACATCATCAACACATTAACAATGTAGCAAAAGTTATATTATATCCAAATTTAAAGCATCTGTTTGGAGAAGCAAGTCAAAACCACAATTTAGAAACGTGCTTTTTGACAGACCAGTGCAAATATTTTCAATTATGCTAAATTTAGTAGTTTAAACTTTGATACTCACAAGAATCAATACTATATATTTCAATGCAACTGTAAAACTTAATGTAATAAAGCATTAGTAAAGTAACAACTGCAGCAAAAAAATCAAGTGTAGAAAACAAAAAGATCATCAGAACAACACAATTCTTCAGAGTATGGTATCATATAGCCTGCTGTAAACCACTTGGAGCATTTATTTCTAGTGAGAGCATAAATGCTGGAACTCTGATCTACAACCAACTTCCATAGTATCAAATGCATTGGTACCCAGTGTTTTCTTACAACCATGTAAAGTAAGTTGGCTGAATCTTGCCGACCAACCCTGGTAGTCATCAGTACTGCAGTACTGCAAAATGTTCCATCTAGTAATTCTGAAATGCATACAAGCCAAAAAAATCCCAGGTTTTTGACAAATCACACTCCTTCAATTAATGCCTAGCTAGGTATCTCAGCTGTTCCAGTATTTAACATCATCAACAACTATATGGGACCATATAAACAGAACATTAAAAATGGAAAACACAGACACATCCAAGAAAGCAAAACGACACTATTTATACAGTACAAACGTTACTCATTAATTTAAAAAAAAATTAAGGAAATTAGGGATTTATACTTAACAAGTATGACAATAATATCTACAGCTTTGGAAACTGAGGCATATGGTAAAAGATAAATGACACGTGGAGGGATGTACCTAACATACCAAAGATACTAAATTTAAAAATCTGAGATCTGTTACTGAACTAAAAGACTGATCATAATTGCAAGTTTTAGCCAGGACAAATATAAAACAATGTATTTAGGGCTTAGTTGAAAATCATACCCATACAGTTTACATCTATTTGATACTAAAATAGGAGTGACTCAAGTAAAGGAATTAAACAGATCCACCTGTAGGGCCCTTGCAACACTAACCCAGCAGAGCTCTTCCTCTTGTAGCATGACAGAAACAGCCAAAAAAGCCATGCTAATTATATGCTTTGCTCTGGTGACAGGAATGGAGTCAGGTGGCTTGTTCTGATTCCGGTTACAAGTACCTCTCTGCTCTTCCTCTGGCTGACGATGTCCTCATTTAGTGCATAAAAATCACACCAACTACCTTAGATTACATTTTCAAACTCTTTTTGGTATGAGGTTTTCTAGGATGCAAGTTTTTTCTTCTCCCCTTGAATGAGCACTGCTTTAAATATTGTCTACATGACCTCATAGATACTTTGACTACAGACCTAACTGTGGCTCTGAACAGCCAGTTATTCAAATATGTATGTACTTGCACAACTTGACATATGATCAACTTATTAGGCAATATAAGTTTCTATGGCATTAAAATTAGGACATTCTCACTTCAAGGACTACAAAACCATTCTAACAAATTAAATATAGCGATTTTGCCAATAATACAATTTACAGCTTAGCAAAATATATCTGTTCAGTATATCGCAAAAGTATCACTAAAGAGTGACATTCAAGAGTTTAAGGTACTATAATTTATTAAGCCAAGCCATTGCTTTAGGACAGTCTGTTCTGGCTTTATAGTTCAACTTCTTTAGAAAATTAAATAAACTGGCTGGCAGACTCTATTTGCTTACATGATTCAGGCTATTCTTTCAGACAAGGTGAACGAACCTGAACAATTATTTATTCTTCCTCATACTATCATTAGTAAGCTGACATGTAAGTAAAATTTGGGTCCTGACCAATGACCTTCTATGACATTTTTATCTGCCTTGTCTTAAAGCCAAATGAACAATGAGTTATAGATACAGTCTCATTGTAATCTCAAGCAACATTTGTACCACAGAAACCTGGAATGGTTCTAACCTAAAACTAAGTGTTTTAAAGCTTATATAAGTGTAATACGTCTTTCTTTAATGGGCCAGAAAAATGTCAATAGCACTGCAGTCCCAGTAGTAACCTATAATATTGTTTCAACCACAATTTTTGCAAATAATAATTTTCTGACCTCTGCTAATGTTTCTCAGCCTTTGGTCCTTCAGGAAGTACTCACTAAAGCCAAACCCATCCTGAACAAAAGGAGAATTAAGACTGATCTCTATCCGCCTCCACTTCTACCTTTGGACTGGTTTAGTTTTGCTGTCCTACTGTAAATATTTTTCTTTGATACTTGTTACACCTGGTGAAGCCAGCAGCAGGGAAATTTACCTACTGTACTACTGCATCGATTACTACCAACTGTACAGAACACTATAAAGTTCCCTGTAGTCTTCTGTTCAGTGGGACAAAAATTCAAATTAATATATTCACAGTGACAAGTAGAGTTAAAACTATAAAAATTTTGACTTTCCAGAAATCTGAAGAAGCCAAGTACCCACACTTCTGGACTCTGTTCCGAAGTAAGACATGTCCTAGCTTTTGCCCTGTGCCACCTCAGAAACTTTTCATAACTCAACCTCTGCTCTGGAACACCAATCCCTCCCAAACTGGTCCTAAAAATGCTGCATCACAGTACGAGTAAGATATAAACCATTATCCTGCCAAGGGTTAAATAAAAATCAACAAAAATGGTAATGTTAGGAATTAAGTTCCCTAATCTAAGCTTACGTTTTAACAAGAAAACAAATAAGATTAATTTGATCTCCAGTCGATCAGTCAACTTTGGTTTGAAAAACATTGCCCTCAAGAAAAGGACCAATTTCTCAAATGACATATTGCCACTAAAGAAACTACTCTGCGCCACAAACGGTTCTGTTTTGAACTCGGTTAACTGTTAGAGCCTTTCAGATATGCAGAAATATCTTCAGATTTGTCCCAGTAAAAGCCACACCAATATTATATAGACACACATACAATCATTTCTTGGATATAAAACTCTTAATCCAACAGGAAGGCCAGACATATTAAAAGCAAACACCATTGCCCAACACCTCACGCAGCTATAATTCTCGTTAGTCAGTGCTACTCCAATATTTCACTCATCAGTATTCCTCCTTCTCAAATTTTTATAATTATAGTCATCATCAGAAGGAAGGTTTGAAAAATTCACCAACTACAGGGAAACAGAGAAACATTCTCTGGAGAGCTCAATGCCCACATACCAACCTTGGTGAATTTAATAATATTTTAATTAGTAGAAAATTCTAGATATTACAACTGTGCAACTGCATAATGGATGGCAACCAAAGTGATGCACTACTACTTTTCCAAGCGTGCATTTACCTTCAGTACTGCCTACTGTATTCAAAGCCTTAACATGCTATAACATAAATCATACCTACAAGGCTCTGCTCAGGATCAACATCACAGTCCAGAGCTCTGCTGTCAGCAGTGCCTTGATCAAATTTATACCAATATTAGATTCGTTTGGAAGAACTAAAAGCAGTTGTACAGAAAGGTGAACTGCTTTAATAGGGAAGAGTCCCCACTCCCACTTCCTTCTCCCAAAAGAAACAAACAGGAGAAATCAAAATGACAGCTTGAGATAGGGCTACACTACACAGCAAATGCTTGCTTTCATTTTGGATGCTCTTGCCTGGGCAAGACAAAGTTTCTTTTCCTTGAGCAATAAAACTGGTCCAAACTTCAAACATTTGTAACAAAAACTGTAAGGAGAAACTAATCCCTCATGAGGATGAAGCAGCACACTGATCAAAATCAGAAGCAGCTTCTCCTTCCTATCAGTGGCAAAAACGGATGGCAATGTGTTTCTCAGCAAGACAAAAGAGAGTTATGGAGCCTTCATTCTTGGCTGAACTTTGGAAAGCTTGATTAAAGATCTATGAAAAATGTTATTCAGCAAGAATTTTATTTGGTTGTTTTTTTCTCTAACTAAAGATTGTGCTTGTGATTTAAATTTTTATAATGGAAATTCTGAGAATACAGCATACACAACGATGCTTAAGTTACAGCATCATAATCTGAATCTATCGACCGAAGTGAGGCTGATGGTGTATACCACAACAACTGAATTTTTTACTTTTTACTTCAATTCTGTCATGAGTCTAATAAACAAATACAAAGTTTGTTAAAAACCTTCGCACAGAAGTTAAATTTCTCAGGTACATTAAGTATACAAACATAAAGACAGCTTAATATATCCAGACTTGAGATTTTCCCTACCAGTTCCTGCTCTACCATAAGCCAACTCCTTTCCAGTTGTGCTTTCAGTTTAGCTTTTAACACATCAAATTTTTAACAGCCTATGTAGATATTAAAACTCTTTCCCTTGACTCTGCGCACATTTAAAAGATCGGTCAGTACCTCACTTAGTTCATGCAAGTAGGCCCCCTCAAAAATTAACTTACACCAGTGTTACTATTCAGTTACAGGTACTGGCATAACTGTAGCTCTGCTTCAAGAAGCCTACCTTACTTCTAGTCATGTAAATATGGAAATTACACATTTTTGTGGTACATCTACACTGAAAGTGTTTGCACTGATCTTTGCAGCACAGGCACGGGCTGGACAAAGCCTTCTGCACAGACGAACCCAGAATATTTCATATGCTCAATCACGTGTTTAAAGCAAAGGCACCTACTTAAGAAACTGCTAAATCAGGGCCCTTGTTGTCCTCAGCGCAAGGCACATGCCCAGCTCCGTGCCAAAGGCTGCTTCCCACGTCGGGGGCCCACGGACACAACCTACGCTCGAGTTCGTAAAACAAACACAACTCCGTGAGAAGACAGGCGACGACTCTCACTGTCAAGTCTCTGCGTTTTGATTTATCACGTGTTACCGGGCCACTTACGCACTGCAAGAACCAACACAAGTACGTTCCCCAACACATTTACACAGGTATTTCTCACTAGCAGTTCTTTTTGGAGATGGGTTTGTAACTACAAACGAGACACCGTTCGGGTGCGGGCTGAACGCGGGCCGAGCCGAAGCGAAGGTCCCTGGAAGGGCTTCAAGGCCTGTGCGATGTGTGGCGAACTCGTGGGGCGGAGGCGGCCGCCCCGCCGCCCCACGGCGAGGCTCGGCCCGGCCCCGGCCCC
>VZTV01075489.1:23776-34493 GCA_013400875.1 Anhinga rufa | reverse complement strand
CAGCCTTAATTTGAAGCAAATCAGGCATCAACCTGTGACCCAACTTCCCTGGTATGGGCCTTCATCCAGTGAAGCACTATGCTCCAGTACTCACTGGTAGACTCCAGGATGCTACGCTACTGTAGTATCTGGGATAGTTTGTGCGGGGAAAGACTGTGCCTTGTCCTAGCTTTGCAGAACTCCCTCAAGAGCCCTCAGGTGAAGCCATTTCTAAGCTATGGATAGCACCAGCATGGTCATTTCACAGGTTGGTATCATCAACTGAAGCCTAAGCTAACTGTGCCGGGAAGTAGAGCTATACATGACTTCTCAGCATCAAGTTTGTCAGCGTATCCTTCCTATCTGTATAAGTAAAAGGATGTAATCAGTTGCATGCAGCAGGCAAAACTATGCAGCAAAGGACTTAGAGGTGCAGTGTGAGCACAGCAGCTAAGCTGTGGGGCTAGCTGTGTCCTGTTGACGAGGATAAGATGACTGAGAATCTTGGAGAAAGGCCTACACTAGGAGGGTAAGTTTGCATTCTAAAAACCAGGGTAATCAACAGATAACTTCAGTGAAAGGAATAAAATTTATTCAGATCTGTGCTGACCTAACCGTGGTAAGCAATCAGAATCCTAAGGGACATGCAGTCTCTACTGCAAAGTCATTTGTTAACAGCATTTGCATGAATTAATCTCATCTGTAAAAATACATCATTACCTCACATGGAAAATGTTTGCCATCAACTGTATGCTCCGATCCCTGGCTGTGCTTTGTCCCCCAGTGGAAGTGAAACTGCTTTAGCCGAAATGGATTCTCAAATGGACCGCCACTGATTGCTAGGCAGGAAAAAAAGGAAAAATCTTAAGCACTCTGGCTTTTTAGCTTCCTTTTAGTAAAAACTAAGCACTGTTGGCACAATAGTGGAAGAAACATCTCCCAGCAGCATCTCCCAGGTGCCAATATCAAAGATATGCATTACCCACAGATTTAGAAGGGTTGGATTTCTTAATGAAAAGCACCTGAATTCATGTTAAATTTTAAATTAAAAACCATTGAGTGGCTACTTGTACAGAATTTTGTAGGTTTTTTTTAAAGAATATATTTGACCTATGAAGATGTGGCAGCTTTGTTATGGTTATGCCTTTTATAAACACAATACCTCCACGCTGAATATTAAAAATAAATCACAATTTGAAACTCACATACCTAAAACATTTAGCAGTGTTACTTGAGATTTTGTGCAAAAGAGCATAGATACATTGAGCATCAGGTAGACAATTCAGCTAAGTATTTCCCCTTTAGAGTGTCTTTCCTTCCTGTGGAGGTTATCTATATTCTTTTTCCTTTAAATACCTGATCCCATAAAAGAGGTAATATAATAGCTTATACTTTACATGACACCATTCAGAATCTCAAATCACCTTATAAAGGTGAGGAAATGCTACAGAGAAGCTTCATACATCATTTAGAAATAACACTTAAGAACAGCCGAGCGTGTAAGATGCCACCTATAGAAGATACTTGATCAACAGCATCAGTAATCCTCCTGTAATTTTATACGGGACTAAATCAAATAAATTTTGCCCAACAGACATGAAAACCTGATCAAAGTCTTATATTAAGAAAATTAAAATTACATTTAGTATCTGTAAAGCACTTATCCTCAGTATAGCCCATAACATTTTATTAAAAAAAATTAAAGCTGGGGCTTGTGCAGTGCTACCACAGGGGCATAGTTCCAGCTGGCCTTTATGCAGGAACCTGACCTTGCCAAAGCAAATGTTTTAGTATTAACTAATAAGTACCTCCTAGTATGTTTTTCTGAACTTAGCAATGGCATGCATCACCTGTCTCAAATATTATTAAGAAATCTAGCTATGATGGGTTACTGTCAAAATTCTGTTGTACCATTTATGCAGAGTTGTGAGTCACAAGATCTATTTCAACACAACTAAAAACACTTTAAACCATGTTTTCCATTCCTAGCAGTCTTCTTCCTTGAAGGTGTTATTAACACAAGGCATGTGCTTCATGTAGAAAGGGCAGAGGTCTTAATTACTGCATGTGCTCTGATTCTGTATCTCTAAAGGCAGAGTAATAGATGTTTTTAAGCTTATAGAGCTGGATAAAGTTCACTGTTACTTAGATACAGTTCAGCTTAGAGTTGCACAAAAGTAGTTAGCAAGCTAAGGTAATACTTCTGGATATATTTACAAATTCTTTCTGTAGGGTGACTTGCTTAACGGATCTGTGTAATAAGATTTTGGAAAATGCACATCCAATCTTCCCTTCAAATGCAGTAAAGATGCTTGAAAACATGACCATTCAGTTGGACAGTTTGACATTCATTCCAGAAGAGAAATTTTAAAACAAAATGGCTGGAAGTTTACCCCCAGCCCTTATTTCAAAGGGTTACCAGNTTGTTTTGAGTATCTAGGATATCTTATTTAGCTAGAATCAATAAACGCACCCAAATGGAAGATTAAATCAGCTGATAGATTTAAAAATTGTTGCGTTTTTTTTAAATGCACTCTTTCTATTTATCAGCTACTTCATCTCCATTTGAATGCTTTTCCCCTACCCCTGAGATATAAAAGCAAGGTCTACCATGAAGTAGAATTAACAGGAGTAATCAATCACTTAAAGCATTTATATTCTCTGCCAAGAGCTAAGAGACAAGAATAATATACAAATGCAGATAGCCCAACATCCACAGGCTGCTACCAACTCAGAATTAGCTGAAGATTTTATAATTTCTTGAGAAACTTAACTGCTATGAGGCAGGGAAGATAGGAGAAAACAATGCAAGGTAACAGTGACTGGTCCAGATACAGCTTGGTGTAGTGGGCTACATGACGATTATGTTGTATGACCTGATCTCTGCTAATCACCTTCTCTTCCCTGCCCCTGTGGGTGGAAACTGGGCAGTGCGCCAGACAGAGATGGCAGGTGTGTTTGCATTTTTTATTTAGATGACCATGGAAGCAGGGCAATGAGGAGTGAACATTCCGACTGGTGCTGATGTGATCTAGGAGCGCTGGAGAGATGCATGGATTCCCTGTCTTGCAAACTGACAATCCCTGTTTAAAAGGGAAGCACTGCAAACAAGCTTCTGATTTTCCTGATGCAAGAGTTTTCCCAATGCAGAACCACTATTCTGCTCTACAATATTGCATTGCTAGAGAGAGTCAAGCGGAGACAATAAATGTAAGGCTAAAGATGACAAAAATATAAAGGGCTCTGGTCATATGCCTTGTTCTAAACTGAATTATACATCATTAAAATATACACTATACAGGCTGTACTTAGTTGTTTCCCTCACTAAGTCACAAAATGGTATTCCAAGTTAGTTGGCTGTGTGTTAGTCTCACCTGTCTTGTCATCAGTATCTTCAAACTCAACCATAACTGAATGGCCATTGTTGGAGATGTTGAGAGATGTACACGATTCATAGGAGATAATAAGGGGCTTCAGGTTAGGGTCATAAACTGCTTTTGCAGAAACTATATCAATAGGTGACTGGCGGTTCCCTTGGGCAATAGGATAAGATTTGTGCCACTCTGAAGGTCCTTCAAAAGGAAAGGAAGGAAAGCACCATTATTTTCTTCCTACTATATACAAAATAATCATTACAGGTTTTCATGAGGCTTGAAGTAAAGCTTAGTGAGCAGGAGTGACTTGAAAGTTTGGTATCCGAGAAGTTCGCTTAAGTTCTAAGCTGGCATGTTTTTATTAGCACAAACAGGCTGCAACAAGATGGGGGATTCAAATATCTTGTCCAAAACACACCGAGGAAATCACAGCACGTCAGCAGACTGCTGTATCTTCAGTTACTTGTGCCACTACTTTTCTGTGGAGTCTGTAATTACATTGCTAAGGTATCCGAGGACCTTCCAAGGTGGGTGCAGGTGTAAACACACTTGCATGCACACATACACTCTCCCAAAGAAACAGCATTTAATTCTTCCTGGGAAAGATAGTGTAAAAGCTCCGGCGATTCAAATTAGATGCAGATGACTCAATCTCTTAGCTACTGACTATGCAGTTATTTTTAAAACCATTTTATGACTGCAGTAAATCTGAGGCAGCTTCATTCTTCACTCATGCCCGTTATGGTATCTCTCTACCCTGAGTGAAGGGTATAGTGTGATAATTAACATTTTTGCACTTCCTGACCCCAATAGAGTGGGGAGAAAGACCAATTTAATAACACAGCTCTCTACTGCCAGAGCTGGAACATTCTCATACTGTTTGAGATAACAAAACCTTATCTGTATCAAAGAATTACTTATTCTTACCACTTCTCTTTCTACTCTGGTATGATAGTGCAAGGAGCACTTAAATTCTTCTACTGCTTATGTTCAGAACGTATTAACAGTAACAATTTTACTTTAAGATTCCCAAGAAGAACATTTTTAATTGTAGCATTCTCATATACTGTCACAAGTAGAAACTTTTTAAATCAAGCACAGGTGTTTATCCTCCTTGAGTTTATGTAACAAAAACAGTGATCTAGTATACTCTTATTTGTCTTTAGCATTTTCTGAAAAGCCAAGCTTATAAAATAATATCTTTTCTCAGCCTGCCTATAAAGCAGATTTAGGATTTAAATGCTGTTACACAAGCTTAGGCAATGTAATTTGTCTCTTATGAGCTTTGTAAGAATATACATGGCTTTATTATTACTACCTATATGCCCAAACACCTAACACTATCCACTAGCACTAACCAGCTTCACTTAGCTTTCAAACTCACTTTTGGACTTACAGAAATTAAAGTAATTGCTGTTAAGAGAGAGACTGGCTCCTGAAGGTTATGCAAAAGACTCTTGTTGGACATTCAGCAGCTAAATTAATTGCTGTCAGAAGAGAGAGACACTCCTGAAGGTTATGCAAACAATTGTCTTATTGGGCAACACCAATCACTCATCCGTCCTTCTCTGCAAAGGATACAGGTGCTATAAAACACTGTTGTAGGAATCTTTCAGTAGCTTCGCATTTCTTCTCACTCTGACACACATCCTTGGAGGTGGGAAGCAAAGGAGGATGACTAAATTAAAAACTGTCAAATCAGAAAGCATAAGTTGTTCTATAAGAGGTCTCTGATACTGATCTGTACAATATATTGATGTTCTAGAAATATATAACATATACCTTATTTTATTCATTTCTATGGAAGCCTAGTTATCACATTTCAACAGCTGCACAGGATCAGAAGATCTGTTACTGTTCTACTAAATCTTCTTTAAGTAAAGGAATTGCTTTTGGAGAGACAGACACAGTTAATCCTTTTCATAACAGCTTTTTGGAAAGGGACCCATCTGTAATATCTGCAGCCTGAAAAAAAGCACTCAGTACTGCTTCCCTCAGTTTTGGAACATTGATTGCAACAACAAAAGGCAGCAGGCATAAGTTTGTGCCTCTTTTGGTGCCACTTTCTGGGTGCTATTTATTATCAATAAAGTAATTAATTACCTGCTGTATATACTTGGTGCTTGCAGACATCGAAAGCAGGCAGCTCTGCAGGGCTCAGGCAGCAGTTCTAGAAAGAAAATGAGTGGGGGAAGATAGAGAGATGCAGCATGGAAATGCTATAACCTACCGTCATCCTGCCCATATCCCCAACTGTGGTGGCCAGTCATTATAGGGGAGCTGCACCCTGCTTTGCTCTCAGCTCTTTGATCAGGGCACTGCTGCTTACCTGCCTTTATAGTGGCTCACCGTGGGATAGGGTCAGCCCCTTAAAGATACAGAGCAGCCAAAGCAGTTCCTGCAGGACAGGGAAGGCACCCGCGTCCCTCCTGCTCCCAGTTTTGCTGCTCCTGCTCTGCTGCCACTCACTCTGTTTGCTAACTCAGCAGAGGAGAAAAAAAATGTAAAACTGAGATGACTGAAGTCCCAGGACTTAGAGAGGAAGCAAGACTGTCCAGGTGGCATGGGGATCCCGTTTCGGAAAAAGCAGTAGTATTTTCCCATTCTACACCACAAGGAAGCAAGAGCCTCGCCCGCTCTGAGCATCAGGGCCCAGTAGTGTGCAGACTGTAATGGGGACTGCCCTTGGCCCTTTTATGCTCTGCAGGGGGAAGCATCACCTAGCTACTGCCTCTCTTTTCTTAAATGCTCTCTCCAGCCGTAAAAAATGAATGATGCTTCCACCTGATTTGTAATTAAAACTTCAGAATCAGTGCTCATATGAGAGGGAGAACATTCTCATCTCGGAAAAAAACAAATTACTTGTGCTACTTTTAAACAAGGTAAAAATCACACCAACTAAGGATAAATTGGCAATCTGATTTTTTTTTTCTTTGTGACTCTACAAAACTTTTTACAAAGACAAAAATAAAAGTGTGGGTATATGATGGAACAGAACACAGCAAACTCTAGAGAAAGGAGCTGATCTGTGAAGCCTCATTTATCTGGTATGATCCCGTAGTTGCCTGCACCCTGCTAAAGCCATGAAGAGGCTACAATGAGATATGCAATCTGTAGCTGTATAATGTCTTAAGACATCTTTGTGGCAAGAAAAATGGCGCCTTGGCAGTAATTTTGTTAGAGCTGAGGAAATGCCATCTGGCAAGGCTACATTTTATAAACATATTGATTTTCACAAAGACGATAGCATACAGAAATAGGGATTCTTCTACTGTGCAATCAAGAAAATGGAAGCAAAAAATCAATGAAAGCATTTTATGCAACTTTTATGTTGCGGTACTGCCTTGTAAGAATTTGTTTCCTTTTTCAGGAGCTTTCCATAGGATTCAGCTATAAAACCTTTGAGGCTCACTGATGCAAGCTAAATCACTCAATAAGGGACGTAAACTGCTGTAAATGTGTCCACAGAGTAGTTCTACAATGACTTACTCAGGCCAACTTCTCAGTTTATTTCTGTTAAACTACTGTGATCTACTCGGGTCCCTGCATGGGCCCGACACGCGCCAGGCGCTGCCACTGCAGGGATGTCCGTGGCCAGATCGTCTGCACACCCAGGTCCTCACGGTGACTCAAATACTGGAAGCGGTGCAGCAGCCCTGCCATTGAGTTAAAATACTTTGCTGCTCAGTAGGGTAAGTGAGCTGTGAGATGTTGTGATGCTTTGGTTCTTATTCTTGCGTGGCTCTGTGCTGTGTTGGTAGACAGGGAAGCCAGACGCAGACAGGGTCAGTCAGATGCAAATAGTCAGGAAAGCTGTTCTAGACCACGGGGAAAAGTACAAAACATACCAACTTCTCAGTGAAAAGAAGAAATTTTACAACAAATTTTGTATATTAAAAAAGCAGACTATAGATTGGGGAAAACTGTATGCAAGATAGAGAATACAGAGCAACTGTTGTCAAGAGCAACTTGAAAACTGAGGCTGAGATCTTGCTCACAGGGCACAGAGCCATCGAAGTGGCCCAATGTCTACATGCATCTGATACCATTCACCACTTCAGCTTTTATCTTCTCACATTCAAAACCACATAGATGTCTACGCATGTGGACTACAAAGGCAGGGCATAGGAAGACCTCTGAGACAAGAGAAAACATGCTTAAGACATGGCAGGAAGTGGACTCCACAAAATGGAGGTTTAAATGGTTAGATTTAGAAAAAGTGAAAAGGGGGAGTGACAGTACCTGAGAAGAAAGACAAAAATAGCTTGAATAACAGTTTAGCTATAAATGATAGCCAGTGTGTACGTGACAGTTAATGTGCTCCCCCATCCAGTCAGCCTTCTTTCTTTTTGAGGAAAATACTAAGTTTTCCTTAAAGCTAGGGTAATGCTGCTGCTTATACAAACATCACGTTATTCTGTAACCCTGATGCCTCTTGATACTGCCTGCCTCTAAGAATGGATTTTCACCGATTCTGTCCTCAAATTGCCGTTTATCCCTTCAAAAGTTGCAGTAGTAATCTAATGGTGATCTCAACCTTACTAGCTTGAATCGGGGAGGATTACATCACACTCATGAAGCCAAACTTACAGAAGTGAGAAGACCAGAGTGGTAGGTGCATAAAGGGTAGATTTCTCCAATGCTGAGCTAGAAGTGAAGTACTCATGATTTCCAGGTATTTCTTACAGGCTTTGACTACGTCTCAAAAGTGTCTGCCTAGCAGTGAATGCCAGGAAGATATAGTTCTATCCAGTACAGCCAAATGTTTCAAGCTGCCTTAAAGAACAATTCTGTCTTCCCCAGTCTTCACACTTACGGTTTTCTTCCTCTTTGACAGTAATGATGAGTGAACAGAGCAGCAGCCTAGGACAAATACATGGGTTCTTCTTCTGAACCTGTCACTATGTTGTGATACTGAACTAACAAAAAATGCTTCAGGTTTCTCAGCCCTATATATGGAATAATTGTCTTTATGATTTAATTTGCGCTCCCTGTATTAAAATTGCTATATAAGAACTAACCATTACAGTTAGAAAGCTCTAAGTAAGATTGGAATGACAAATATAACTTGAACATATTAAGCTTTGCAGGCTTGAGAAATTGGATTTTTGACTCGCTAAAGGAAGGTGTCTCTATAATGTAGATCCGGAGTCACTGGGAGGTATTCACACAAGGAGATCACGTCACTTGAGGATAATGCTTTTGGTACATATTACTGCACCACCATAGAGGGGCAGAGGTGCATTTTAAGAGACGTAAAATGAAAGAACAGTTATTTGGTTCCAAGGTAAATGGCTAAATGGCACTCTGAGTGCATTTGCTTAAGTAACTTGGCGATTACCTTTGCTGAGCTTAATAACGGCGACATACACGTGAACGAGGTGTCACGTGCCTTCTTTACGTAATGCATGTGAGTGTGTCTGATGTGTCATTGCCTGCTAACTAATACACGGCAGAAATCCTGCCAGTTTGGGTACGGGCTCCTCACTCTAGAGCCTTTGAAGTACAATAGGTAGGAGTAGATTAAATGTTAAAACATTTATCACTCCAGAGCTAGCCTACACCTCAGGTTCTTGAAAGAGTATCTTGTTTATCCAGGCAGCTCAACTCTCTTCTTACCCTGCCATTACTAATGCTGGCAAATGGGAGTTATACTAAGGTGATATCTGATCTCTATGTGTGCGTTAAAACAATTTATAATGAATCCAGAAAGAGCAGAAAAATACTTCACAAGGTAAATATAAACAGGAGGGTGTACTGCCAACGCTAAACATTACAAAGGATAATTCCAGATTTTTTTCATTTTTTAGTATTTTGTTTTAAAAGTGACACTTGTTGATTGACAACAGAAGTTTCAGATTTTATATCCTCAAGTTTTTCTTTGCAAACACAAAAACGTGATGACTGTATATTGAGATTCTCATGCATCCAGTGTAACTCCAGGAGCTGAAAGTGGTAGTCCTCCTCCTGCAGCTACGTAGTGAGATTCAAGAGATTTCTAAGGGAAAGAACTCAACGTTTATGTACTGGGAGTCTCTTCCTGGCATAAGGGAAATAAAAATTAAGGGTCTCTAAGTAAAGAAGGGCTTGAGAAGAAAAGGACATGCAAATAAACAACAGACAATTTTGCAAGAGAAAAAAACTTGAATAAAATATGGGCCAAGAGGAAAAAAGGAATTTATTTGGAATGTTCTTGGGAAAGTGGGGCTGAAAAAGAGGAACAGGGTACCTGGCTCCCGGGGGGTTTCCCAGCCTTCACATGCCATTTTTTATTATTACTCATCTTTGACTTTTGAAGCTATTACACACTTGGCTGCTTTATACCAGAAATGGGGCCCATAATTTGGAACCAAGTCTGAAATAATAATTCTTATAATTTATGGTTTGTCCAGTTGAAAGTGTGTAATTGTAGCAGATAGCAGGAAGAGACGAGACAACTTTTGATTTTGGTAAACAGAACATTCCTACGCGTACTGTGACAGTCGCTGATATTTCAACAGAAGGAAGGATTTGCTGTGACATGGCAAACATAAAGCCTGGGAAGATGAACTTTGGAGGAGATAGTGTATATGGGAAAACAAAAGGGGAAGCGCTGCGTTGTATCGCAACGTCATCTGCAAGATATAAAACACTAAATTGCACTGCTGTATACTTCGTTCCATATAGCACGTCAAATTTAGTAAAGAGAAGCGGATTAAAAGGACAACAGAATATCCTTTTTATGGGCTAATAAATCCGCTGGAACGATGCACACATTTTAGGGCTTCCCTTTTGCTGCTGAAACTTAGTGCCAGGGACGTCAGCCGGCATTTTTAAAGAGGCGGGAGGTTTCTTTCTGTGTACGCTCCCGCCGCACCGGCTACGCGGATCCCGCAGGGGAAGGCTTTCCTGACGGAGGCGCACAGGCGCGGCGGGCTTTGGCGGCCGCTGCGGCGGTACTGAGCAGAATCACCCGCAGCGAGGCACACCGCCGCAGCAGGAGGAGGCACCCAGGCCGGCTCTTCCGACCGCGGCTGCCCGTGGGGCTCCCGCCTCGCCCCGCTGAGCGCTCCCCAACGCCGCCGCAGGGCGGGCCGCGGGGCCGACGGAGGCACCCGTCGGGAGCACGCAGCCCACGGCTGGCGCCGAGGCAGGCTGCTGGAGGGAACAACGCGCCGGTGCTCCGGCTCCCTCCGGCTTCAGCGCCCCCAAACGCACCGGGGCGCCGGGTTTTCTGCTGGCTTCCCAAGTCTCAGCGAACAGCGAGCGGCGGCGGCGGCCCTTCCCATCGCCCGACCGGCTTTGCTAGGAGCTCCGCGAGGCCGCGGGCGCCTCCGCCGGAACCGCGCAGGGCTGGGCCGGGGCTTTGGCGGCGCCGCCCGCAG
>VZTV01075489.1:7786-23156 GCA_013400875.1 Anhinga rufa | reverse complement strand
GAGCCGCGCTGCTGCGGGGGGTCGCTTGTGGGGCTCCCCGGCGCCGCGGGAGCGTTTGTGCCGGCCTCGGGGAAGCGGCCGGGGCGAGCGGGGCTGGAGGGGAGGGGAGCGGCGCGGCCCGGCCCCTCCGCAGCCCGGACCGAGCCGCGTTCCCGCCCGTGCGGGAGCGGCGGCCGCGCGGGGCTGAGCGCGGTCGAGGCGCGGTTTCTGCCTGGGTGTTGTTTTATAGGCGCCTCGGACACACCGCCAGTCTCATCGAGGCTGATTTCCGCCTGCTCGAGCGTTTCGGTGTCTGGCAGTATAAATTACAAAAAAAACCCAGAAAAATGCATTACTTATAATTTATGCAAAAGAGAGCATTCAGCTTTAGGACGAGATTGTGTAAGGAGCGTTTTGGCCCATGCTGTTTTTTTAAAAAAAGTTAAATATGTTACAACAGAAAAACGCGTGCGTGTTTATATGGTGTGGAGTATAAAGATGGAGAAGATGAAACGTCAGGAAAACTGGCTTGTTCTTTAGAAAGGGTCAAGTTTGTCGCAGTAAATTTTTTTAAGGAAAGCTTATTTTGGTTAGTGCTTTTTAGCACCTCTCAACAGTGAAAGGAAAGTAGTATGCTGGCTTCTCTTTTTCATTGTTTCAACGACAGGACCCGAGGGAATGGCAGGACGATGTGCCAGGGGAGGGTTAGGTTGGGTATTAGGTAAAGGTTCTTCCCCCCGAGGGTGGTGGAGCGCTGGAACAGGCTCCCCAGGGAGGCAGTCACGGCACCAAGCCTGACAATATTCAAGAAGCACTTGGACAAGGCCCTCAGAGCCATGGTGTGAATTTGGGGTTGTCCTGTGCAGGGACAGGAGCTGGACTTGATGATCCTTGTGGGTCCCTTCCCACTCAGGGCATTTACGATTCTATGAAATGTTTTCCATTTCTTTACATAGGCTTTACAATCTGAAATGAAATAATTTCAGAATGTTTCTGTTTCCATCCCTGTATAGGTTGTGGGGTGATCATGGCCAAGAAGCTTTAGAATCTGCCCATGTTTGTTTGATAAATGCAACAGCAACAGGAACCGAAATACTCAAAAACTTAGTGCTACCAGGTAAGTAGTTACCTCTCCTGTATTTTCTTTGTAATGTGTCTGATCATTTCATAATGCCTAGTTATTCATAGTAATTTTTTTTTCCCCCAAGGTATTGGTTCATTTACAGTTGTCGATGGGAATCAAGTCTCTGGAGAAGATGTTGGAAATAAGTAGGTTTTTTACTAGTTTCCGATACAAATTGAGAAGTAGCAGGGTTTCATAAGTAGTCCCATCTCTGTACTTGTTAAGAAATCCCATAAAATTCTTAATAATTTTTAAAGCCTCTATATGTTTCTCCAGGTCTTTTGTGGTTCTGGATGTTTGTGATGTACACAGCATGCATGATCATTTGATATTAGCTGCTAAATTTTAGATAAGTTTTTTTAGTTGCTGTTTTTGTGTCTTACAGGTCTGTTTGCTTCACACATCAAGTTTATAAAGGCAGTGGTCTACTCAATATAAAAAGATTTTAAAATGTTTGCTCTAATCTTGAGATATGACAGTGCAAGATTTGCTGTGTTTCAGCATGGCTAAATGTATTTTCTCTAATTTTAGTGATGCAAATAACTTACTTTTCATTGGTTTATCATTGTGAAACTGTGACTGATGGACATTTATTAGCTTTCATAGCTTTGAAAGGCTGTATGCAGCAGGGGAAGGGATAAGAAACTCTTTACAAATCCTAGAAAAAATACTAATTCTAGATTGCATTCTCTTATGGTTCAAGTAGATACCTACAATCATCTGTCTACTTACAGGTGTTACATGTGGAGAAAGATGTTCCAATACATGAAGAAATGAGTGCTAATGGGTCTTTGATTAGCCCAGTGGGAAAGAATCTGCAGTCTGATCCTGGCTTCTAGAGGAGTTGGGCATGCCCTATTTTTCAGATTTGTGGCTCAGGCATCAGCAAGTTTCCCTAAGAAACTGATCATGGGGAAAATATTACACTGGTGGGGAGAGGAAAAGAGATTTAATGGGGAACTCAGATTGTTGTTTATGAGAGTCAGTAACATGTTCTGCACTACAAAATGTAGCTTTAACGTTATTTTTCTTTAAAATAAAACTTCACGAGTAACTCTTTTTCTTGTCTCCTTTTCAGTTTCTTTCTACAAAAAAGCCATATTGGTCAGGTAAGGAGATAACAAATGTCACTTTAAGTGTATTGAAAGCATTCCCTATGCTTACTTTTTAGCTGCTCATAAGTGAGAAGATAAGCTCAATTCTGGCAAGATTGAATGGAAAAAACCAACAGAATATGGTTAAGAAAATCTTTGGAAGGATAAGGTGGAGGAGAATTGTGGTTGAAGGAGTAAACCTGAGAGTAGAGAAGTGGGTGGGGGGTGGAGGGAATGACAAAACCAGGAGAGTACAAAAGCAAATTAATAAATAGTTGTCACATCATTTTTTGGTTTTAAAATAATATTACTGAAAATGTTCTCAAACAAGTGCCTGCTGTTAAGTGATTTATTCTTTCTTCAGGTAAGCAAGGCTTGGAATAAGAAATCCTAGCTTATGATGAAGTTCTCTTTTTTTTTTTAAACCATGTAGCATATGTAGTACTGATATACTATATAAACTAAATTTCAAAAGATTAAGCTTTGTTTTTATTGTTCTGAAACAGAATCGTGCCCAGAGTGCCACTGAGCTCTTGCAAGAATTGAATAATGATGTTTCTGGAAACTTTGTCGAAGAGGTTTGTTTTCCTAAATTAGTTGTACATTTCTTGTTATGCGATGTGGTAAAAGTATGAACTAAGAGCTGTGTGTTGTCTTTGTAATGTTGCAGTTTAAGTAGCTTCATGATAAAACAACATTTGAGGAAGATGATCTTAAGTTATTTGCAAAAAGTCAAGTTATGTATTTTAAACATTATTTTATAACTTCATAGCTTTCACTTAACAATTTACATTGACTGTTGAACAGACTTGCTGTGTATTCAGAAATTTTCACTGTGTTTCCTGACTTTTTTTTCCATGACATTTAGAGTCCAGAAAAACTTCTAGATGATGACCCTTCCTTTTTTAATCGGTTTAACTTGGTGGTTGCAACACAACTACCGGAAAGGTAAAGAATCATCTAAAGTTGTTTGTTTTCATTCAGTTGTAAAAGCGGGTTTCAGTTGCAGGCATATTCTTGCAGGAAAACTTCTGCAACGCAGAGCTCTCTCATTGTGAAGGAAAGTTATGGTAAATGATGGCATTTTTCTATAGACCTTTTTGTTTGTTAATACATAGTTTAAAATCTCTTTCAGATCCGTGCCTGACTCCTAGGTGCTGTCTCCAGGTGTATTTATCTACGTCACGTACTCTTGTAGTGAAAGCTGTTTCTGGTCCAAAATCGCTATAACAAGTATTCTTATGTAAAACCCATCAGATAATAGGAGCTGTGATACCTTTAGATTTTTGCAAGTGTATTTTATCATTTGTGTGGGTCTTTCCATTTTACCCATGTATGTAATTGCCCATACAAACTTTGTCAAGACCAGAAATTCTTGCCTGTTTTTTTTAACCTCTTCCTGCTGAGAGGCCTCTCCCATGCTGCTTTCCAGTAAACAGTACAGATGAAACATGGCAACTGTGAGAGTATTGAAAAACTTGGGGGAGAAGAGCATGCTTCTGTTTCAGCAGGCAAGCTGCCTCCACAGAGGCAAGAGGTTGCTGGATAGATGAATAGTTAAATCTTGCTTTTGTAAGGAAGTGGCGGGTGTTCACACATTTCCCCTTTCCCCTACTTAGAGAGGAGCTGGAGATACTGTCCCTTACTGAACTAAGAGCCACCCTGCCTCTTTGAAGTGGTGATTCCCTTGCAGGCATTCGTGAATAAATAGCATTTCTTACGTGCTATTCAAACACCTCTGATTGGAATTGCCCCTACTGGAAGTTAAGGTTGTGCAACATACAGATCTAATCCTTTTTTTCTTCCTTTCACAACTCATTGAACTTTTTTGCCTAATTGATATTTGGAGCATTTGGGTGGATGGAGTTAAAGATAAGTAAGCTAATGGATAAAATTATTTCTAACCTAGTGTAAATCCACATATAAAATTAATCACCTTATATGTGCTTAGAGTCATGATAATGAATATTGGAGTTATCTCATAGAACATTTCTTTCACAACTGACTTGTATAAGAGTTGACCGTTGTCCTCTTGTACATCTGAAAAATCCCCAAATGCTTTTCCTTGCAGTACGTTGCTGCGCTTGGCTGAACTTCTCTGGAATTATAACGTTCCTCTGCTGGTGTGCAGGACTTACGGACTGGTTGGTTATATGAGAGTCATTATTAAAGAACATACAGGTTAGAGGGTTTTCGGAGATAGACTTTTCTAAAAGGTTTAAAGCTTCAACATGTGATGTCACTTCAAATTTTTTTTTTTACCTTGTGATGTGTTTAGTATTTGTTAAGTCTTATGTAGCTTGCAGTTCATCACCAGGAGCGTTCTTTGAGGAATGCGTAGAAATTATGGACTGCAACAAATAGTGAAATTGGAGATTGTCCAGACGTAAAAGTTAACTTACACGAAATACTCATTTTGAGGATCAAGCAGTTAAATGAGCAGATGATGCACTGTATTTGACGTATAGCTCTGTTTTGAAGGCCTGACATAAAACTGTGAAATATATGGTGTTATTTTTATTTTCACAGTTGTTGAATCTCATCCTGACAACACGTTAGAAGATCTGAGACTGGACAAACCATTTCCAGAACTGAGGGAACACATTCAGTCTTATGACTTGGATCATATGGACAAAAAGGTTGGTATGTGGTTTGTGCTATGTGCTCTAAGACAGATGCAGATGTAGAACAGGGATTCTGTGAAAATCACTCTTGGCAGATGACTGGTTTTGGTGCTGAGCCTCATCTGAGAAGAGGCAACTGTAGAATCAGTCACAAGGTACTATTTTCGGCCTCTGCCCCAAATGTTACATTCTGTATTTAAATCTTAAGCAAGTGGGAGTCTTGGAAAGTAAGGAATATTCTTGGACAAGTTGATCTTTTGTTAGATTGATTCCCTCTCACCCCCCCTTTTTAAAATATTTTTATCATTACCTACTGCAGCAGAGCTTTGCAGTGTGGGTATTGGTGCGTAACATGAGTTCCACTTCAGAAAAGTATTGAAGAACTTGGCTCAACCACCCTTCTTTTAAGTAAAGGAATAATAATTTAATAATTTGTTTTATAGTAGTTGGAGAACATTATTTCTGAATCAAAATCTGGAACATACCCTGTGTTTTTGCAAGAGTGGAAGGGATGTTAGGAGTTTACATTTAAAACAGGTTTTTAATTTGTCTCCTGTTTTTATCTCTTTCTCAACTTGACAAAGATTTCTCTGCTGTTCAATTACAGGACCACAGCCACACTCCATGGATTGTGATTGTAGCCAAGTATCTAACAAAATGGTTCAATGAGGTATATTGCAAAACTGGATACATCATCAGTCTATTTTATCTATTGTTACTACTACTATTACTACTACTTTAGATGTCTTTTCTAAACTAGATTATTATTTTGGCAATGTGTAACAAAGAAAACAAGGTGGAATCGTAAAAAAAAAATGACTAATTGAAATACAAGTGAATGGCTGAACAATGACCAACTCTAGAGTTCAGCAGTCTGAACACAACGAGGTTAGTAGTAGATATTTTAAAGACAAAATGTTTTTGTGTTTTTAAATTTAGAAAAGTGATCAGTTGCCTAAGAGTTACAAAGAAAAAGAAGCCTTCAGACAACTGATACGGCAAGGTAATATATGTCCTAGGAGTCACTTACTCACGTTGGCAGAAATACGTAAGGCAGTATCTGAAAAATAATCAGAAGTTCTCTCAGGGTTAATTTATGAAAATCTGCTGGCATATACAGTATGATTCTTCTGCTAAATGGTTGTTTTATATAGGTGGATCTTAAGATCCCAGATTTGCTTATGAATGCAGTTTGGCAGTATTTCTTACTGTTTGCTGTTTAAGATGAAGAATATATTTTGATTTGGGTGGGAGGAGAGGCTTTAAAAGAAAATCCTGTAGAAAATATTAATGTTTAATGTGGAAAATGTGTCAAAAGCCACTTGCTTTCCTCTTTGTCACCGAAATGGTTACTAACTGCAAGTATTTGATTGGTCAGTTGACCCACCAAACTGTTGGTAATCTTTTCAGCTCCGAATAACTAATCGAGAGAGAGAGGAAGATTTTGTAGCTACTGAATACACTGTGAACAGACTTCGTTTTTGCAGGTGTTTCACCTGTTGTGGGTGCTGAAATTAATGAGGCATTTTTACAATCTAGAAATACATTGTCTTAAATTATTGTAAGATAAAAAAATTAACTGAATTTTTGGTATTTCCTCATTTAAAACTGGCCTGTGTGCAAACTGCTGAATGGTTCTGCTATCCTTATCCCAGGGTGGGCTATGGAACTGATCAGATCAGTAGTAATTGCCTTTGGTTAAATAAGGTTTGTAGTGGAGACCATTTCTTGGTCTGGCTTGCTGTGCGGGTTCTTAAGTGTTTGCCAAATTTGACAAAAAAATCCCCAACACAACATGACTGGGGATGGGAAGGAGACTTGAATTGCCTTTTTACCACCATCTACCTTAATTTAATGATTATGAATCTTTACTCTCTTTCTCACACAAATAAACCCGTATTTTTGTGATAAGTAACTTCTGTTTAACATCACGGGAAAATTAACCATATGCAGAATGCATATGTAGTTAGTTTGATCTGTAAGTCTTACTGGTAATTAAAATTTTTGCTGTTTATTTATTATGCCTCAAATAACATTCATAGCCAGTCTGCTGTGTTGGTAAGACCTAAATGATGAGATGTCATTCAGGGGATTGTGTTATTTTTATTTTTTTTTTTCCAATAAGGTATCTTAAAGAATGAAAATGGGACCCCAGAAGATGAAGAGAATTTTGAGGAAGCTATAAAAAATGTGAACACAGCATTAAATACCACAGAGGTAAAATAAACATTTACATGACAAAACTGAAGAAATTCCAACTGCTTCATTGTTTCAGAACATATTATGCACTTTCAGGACAGGAATGCCATTTGCAACCTTTATATTTAGCTAAAACAGGATAAGTACAATTCTTAAAATTGAAGTTACGTGTAGCAAAATAGACCTAGACTAAGTGGCACTTTAACTTATGGAAATTCTTTAATTTCCTTGCTCATGCAAGGAAGCTACATTTCCTTCCTGAAGACTTGACTTCAAGTATAGGAGCCAGCACCCAGAGTTCATTAGTGTGTTCCTGTCTTAGCCTTTATCAGACTTTCTTTTGCAGATTAAACTGTAAAGTGCTTGGTGCAATTCTAAAGAATTAGCAGTCACTGGTGTGGATGATGTCCAATTTAAATACATTGCTAGGAGAGAGACTCGGAAAGCATTTGTTGAAATTGTGCTACACTGAAGCTGCTTGCTAGAGTATTTATTGTGTAGAGAAATGAAGTGCTGCGAGGAACCTTTGACTCAGCAAATTCAGTACTTTCCTCTTGCAGAAACATCTTATGAAATTTCTTTCATAAACTGATCAAGCTTAAAAACATTAAAAGTGACGTTTTCATTGTTTCTAAATAATCCTGAAGTAGTAACTCACAGTTTAGAACTGACCTCTGATTTCCTTAATCTCTCATCCATGGAAAATTGCAAAAGCTACATGAGGTAAAAGCGCATCGTGTCATTCTTTTTAGATTACATTGCATTTTTATTTGAGCTGTGCTGATCCTTGCTTGGACAGTCACGTTAAATCTCCCAAGACAGCAGCAGGTAAAACTTGGTGCTGACATCTGAGCTGCTACAAGCTGTGTTCCAGGCTATTAGTGATTTGCTTCAGTTTGCGTGCCAGACTGAACTGCGGCGGTTAAGGAGTCAAAACACTCTTGACTTTTGCAGCCCCGCTTCACTTCCCTGGTCGCCCTGCTGCTCTGCCTCTGGCATGAAGCATGGGCAGCTGAGACTGGTAGTACCTTTTGCTGATGCTGCTACCATTTTTTTTTTTAAATCTTCCATGTAGAAGGTGGAAATAAGGTGAGGTTTTGTTTGTAACACCTTGATCAGAAGCATGTGCCTTGTTCTCCGGCAGTGCTACTATTCAAAATATGTCTGGGAAGCACTGGCTGTGTAAGATGCAGAAGAGATTTTGGTACGAAATTTGGAGGTTGCTTAGAGCTGGGTCACCTGTGTAATGATTGTTGAGATAATTCAAGAAATTGAAAGTCAAGTAAATACAAACCCAGGTTTGTTTGTTTGTTTTTTTCATAGATTCCAAGATGCATTGAAGAGATTTTTAATGATGATTGCTGCATAAATCTCACAGAGCAGGTAATGAGTTATTAAGGGTAAGACTTAAATGTGGAAAAAGCATCATAAATAACATTTGTGTACATGACTGGCTCTTGTGCATTTGCAGTCACCCTCCTTCTGGGTTTTGGCTCGAGCTGTAAAGGAATTTGTAGCAAATGAGGGGCAAGGAAGCTTGCCTGTCCGGGGCACCATTCCTGATATGATAGCAGACTCCAATAAATTTATCAAATTGCAAAATGTGTAAGTATACGATTTTTTTTCTTTAGTAGTTACTAATGGTAGTAAATGGTGATAACTTCAGACCCCACAAAGTGCATGAATTCCTGCACTAAAAGTGTGTATGTGGGACCAGGTTGAGGAGGAGTGTGGGAAGCACGGCAGCCTGGGGCTATCTGCTGCCTCTGTGGATGCTGCCTGAGGTTTGGAGCCAGGGCCTAAGCCTTCAGCGCATCCCAGTTTCCTACGGTTGGGTAGTTAGTGATCGCTTTTCTTTATTTCAGATCTAGTAGAGACCTTCCTATAGACAGTAGATCCCATAGCCCAGCCACTGCTGTCCAAAGCAAATTGTTGCTTAAACACAGCCTTTGGTTTTTCTCCTCAATATATATGCCAACCTGGTCACAGAAATTCTGGTTTCCTAGATATTTAATTCTAAATAGTTAATTCTAATTAATGCCCTTTGAAGGAATTGCTTGGTAGATAAGGAAGAGTGAATGAACATTAACTGCAAATTATAAACAGCATCAGCGTGGGTCAAAATTTTAGGAAGGCCATCTTTGAATGCATGCATCCTCAACATGAACTTGGTATTCCTGTGCATCCTGGACATGATGCAAATTGTTGGGCCAAAAAGACTTTCTTACAGCGTTAACACATTTTCTTTGCAGCTGATTGCTTCTTCCTTCCTTTTTAATCTTTAAAATGAAGCAGTATCTTGCAGAAGACTTTGTTAAACTTAGTCTGTGCATTTGTGCTGTTGAATTGTGCAAATAGGAAAGTATTGTTTCTAATGGATTTTGATTGTTTCCCCATAGATTCTGAAACACAACCTCTACTAGAAAAAGGATTGTGTGTCTTAATAGTGCTTACTAATCAAAACGAAATCTGTAATTTTAGAGGTGCGTTCCTCAGAATGGTGACAAAAAGCATTAAAAAGATGGATATGAAAATATAAATCTGTTACATGTCCAAAATAATTGATTGCTATTGCTTCATGGAAGTTACTCTGTATAATGACAGTAAAGCCAAGAACTTGTATCATTATTTTGCTAAATTAAACCGTAATTGCTTGAATGTGCATAGATACCCTAATGTGTCAACCTGAATTCTATAAGCATCAGTCCTGAACTTCCAGATCCTAATGTACTTCAGTTCTCAATTTCAATAAGCATTACAGGGTTTTCATTTGCAGATAAAATAATTGCAGTTCCTTAAAATGAGCTCTTAAGTTGAGTTTTATTAAATAATGTCTTGAGATGTTTGCTTTGTCATAGGTCTTAACAGAACTAATATACTGTGGCTACAAATATTACAATACAGAAGTTAATGAAATAGTGGAAGTCCAATGAAGGACAGATGGCTGTTTTTCTGAAACTACTTTTCTTCTGACTGTTTGTAGTAATACTCATTTTAATTTTAACCTGTTTCTAAGCCACATGTTTAGTGAACAGCTCAGCCGTGCTGAACAGTCGTACAGGGAAGTAATGGGTGCATTGGTGGCCTCAAGGTAGCTCACTTCCATTCATGGGGCATGTATTTTGTCTTTGCAATATAAAGCAAAAAGACATGGTCTTCACTGTGAAGTTGATGGCTTTATGCTGTAATTATTAAAGCTTCTTTATTATTAACAGATACCGTGAAAAAGCAAAGAAGGATATTGCTGCTGTGGGTAACCATGCTGCTAAACTGTTACAATCCCTAGGCAAGGTAATTACAAATGTACGGCCATTCTGACAGGATAGAAATATTTTTACCCTGAAGTTCTTTACAGAAATAAGTCACAGGAGACAGATATTAAAAGAGAAGTCCTAATTACCTCATTCTTTTCAAAGGGCTTAAGTAAGTTCTAATGAAATTTAATATCTGTGGTCTGTTTTATCACTTCTGGTTTGGTCATACAAAAGTAAAGGGCATACAGGGTTATATTATTTACAATTTAATATCTTTTTTCTTTTATAAGAACAACTAGGTATTTCACAATGAATATATTAATATTTCTGAAAATATAAATTCTCTGGTCATTGTATGTACTGGAACGAATATATTCTCTCTTTTAGGCGCCCGAATCTATTTCAGAGAGAGAATTAAAATTGTTTTGTAAGTATGCGTGGATTCTGTTGCTGTGTTTATGCAAATGATCAAATAATCAAAAACTTTTGAATTATAATGTAGTTACTAATCAGTAACTCAGTATTTGAATTTTTCAAGTAAGTGCTTAGCAGTTGCATCCCTCATCTTCAGTGGAAGTAACAGATGTTCAGCATCTCTTTATAGCAAGTCTATAGAGGTTGGCTTGTAAAAGATACGATGCTTTTTCAGGTCCAAACAACAGGTAGCAGATGCCCTCTGCTTTCTGTGATGAGTACTCTTGCCCATTCTGTGATACTGACTTCAGGGTGCGGGCTCTGTAAACTTCTGGTAGTCTGAAAAGGTAGAACAGTGATGCAGTGAGTAGTGCTGTTGATGGCATTTTAGGTTATGTCTGTTCTGGATATGTACACATGTCCACACGGCGGCCTGGCTAAGGCTCCCTGCAACTGGAATTTTCCTGTAAGCCAAGAGCGCACTGCCCTTGCGTTGAGGTATCATTTGCTGGGAGTTCTGAGAACCTCGCGGTTCCTCATTTTTGAGTGCTAGGTAGTAGCTGCACATTGGGTTGTTTCATAGCAGTGATACTGGAGAAGAACCTTTTTCCACTCGTAGCTGTACTGTTAGAATATTAATTGAGAGTATGTGAGGCAGGGGTGGATGTAGTGAAAGGTGAAAAGATCCCATCTTTATTTGCAGCATGGGAGAGGAAAAAGTGAAGTTGATGGCTGTGATTGATGATTTGTTATAGAAGAGCTACACCTGTTAGCTGTTACATTAACATGGCAGATACTTCTAGAACCTAAATGTAATTAAGCACAAAGTATTTCACTAAAATACTTGTGATCATAGATGTAATTGTAGTTTCATAGATTTTATTACTATAAGCTACGGGAACTAACAGAAAAGCTTTAAATGAAATTATGATGAGTTTGTCTTTCATGTTTAACACATCAGAGATACAGACTTAAAAAGATTTTGTAATTGCTGACGCCTTCAAGTAGGTAATGCTTTCCGTTCTCCACCCTCTGCTTAGGCAGCAACGCAGCTTTTCTCCGAGTAGTACGTTGTAGATCTCTGTCTGAAGAATATGGTTTAAACACTTTTAACAAGGATGAAATCAGTAAGTACTCCTTTTTGGCACATACTTTAACTGCGTTTTCAACTTGAAATGATTTTGTGATCAAAAAGAGTTGTATGTTACCTGTTCTGTTTCATTATGCAGTTTTATAATTTGGCATCAACTAGAAGTAGGGGTTTATTAAGTCTAGAATGTTCAATTCAATTTGATTTTTTTGAAAGTTCAGAAGTTACCTGACAGATCGATGCATGTTTCAGGTTTTTTTCTTGCAGATTTTATTTTTGATAGCAGATAAATAAAATATTGTTTTCTTTAAACTTCTCTTTTCTGTACCTCAGTTATTTCTGACAGAGCTGGAGAGGTGCTTTCACCTGACCAAAAATATGAGAATAATTGTCTTGGCCCCTTTCAGCTTATCTTTTCAGTATGTGAACTAGCAAACTAGTTACTTAATACAGCATTTTATTTTTTTGAACCTGCATAAATTAAAAAAAAAACGCTGGAAAGACTTTTTGTTTAAATTAAGCTTATACAAGTTCTCTGAATGTTTTGGACAAAATGTATATACAAAGTGTAATATTTATATTTTAAGTGAAAACTCCTTGAATTAGTTGGTAATATGCAATGTGATTTAAGTAGTAGTTAGTATTTAGACTAGTGAGCTGTATGTTAAGGAATTTAAGACCCGTCTTATAATTACAATCATTACAGTTAAATACATGAAGCATGCTTTTCAAATCCCAAAATTATAACTAAGGAATATCCCATTTAATGTAATAGCAGCCGTTGGAGTTGAAATGTGAATATCTTCACTGAACAGTTTATATAAAATAGAAACAGTAGGGTTTTGTCATGTATTCAAGTCAAAATTGTGTATCTGACAGACGACTCAGTGAGATTCTCAGTTGCAGGTTGTTTTCATTCAGATTTCTTTGTACTCCAGACTTTACAGTTTAAGCACGTGGGAAATAGTCAACCTCAAGTAGTTCACACCCTGTCTTTTTCCATTTCATCTGTACCAGCTAACCAGTTCTCTTCCCGTTTTCAGTTTCCCATATGGATAACCCAGACAGCGAACTAGTGCTGTACTTGATGCTACGGGCTGTAGATAGATTTTATAAGCAGCATGGTAGATATCCAGGTATGTTAATACCAGAGTTACTTAAGGTCATCAAAAGAAATATAAAGACCCAATAGTTACTGTAATACTAGTTATAAACTACAAATATAGTATTAGTTGTGGTTTTGTTTCCATATTAATATAACTTTGAAAATTAAAGTGAGAATTTTTTCTCTTTGGGAACTTGAGGAACTTACCTGAATTGGTATCACTGAAATGGGTTGCATGGATTATGAATCAGTTCAGCTATGCAGTAACTTGTCATTATAATGAGTAGCATCAACAGAATATTTAGTTATTATTAGTCTAGTATTAATCATTTCATATAGTAATCAGCTTAGAAACTTTTCAGAAAAATAAAATACATATGCTGCCATTTAAACGCATTAACTTTGAATATAACTTATTTTCCAGGTGTCTACAACTATCAGGTAGAAGATGATATTGGAAAACTAAAATCATGCCTTACTGGTTTCTTACAAGAACATGGGTTGTCTGTAGTGGTGAAAGATGACTATGTTCATGAGTTGTAAGTAGTATATCTTAAGTGTCATTTTGTAGGTAAAACTGACCTGAAAATGCTAACTGTTACTTTGTTATCCAGTTGTCGGTATGGAGCTGCTGAGCCACATGCTGTTGCTGCCTTCATGGGAGGTAAGGATGTCACTGTATTTCTACAGTCCCTACAAACAAACCAACCTGCTGTAGTAGGTACTTGGGGCAGGATCTCCACTGCTTTAATTACTTTGTGTTGTCAGAGCAAAGACTCTAATTACAGACTGTAGTCAAACATCGTATTAGAACGAAATCCTCCCCCTTCATTCTCCAGATGTGACCTCCTATGGTATATAGAAAAAGTAGACAGAGCAAGGGTTTAAAATCAGTAGAAGAAATCAAATAAACTTAAAAAATAATCTCAGTAGATCAATTCTAGTAGCTTAAAAATGTGTTGAAAAATAAAATGCTTGAAAGAAGCTTTGAGTTTAAAAAGAAAAAGGAAAGGAATAATTGTAGTAATATTAATATGGTACACATCTTCCTTTAACACAGTACACTTATGTTAAGTATCTATTAAATGTAAATAGCCTTGATTGCTTACCTTAATTCAACCTGCAGGTATTAGCACAACTAAATATGTTTTAATGGATGCTCACAATTGATGTATCAGTTAACTTACCTTCTTTATTTGGCTTCACGCAATGCTGAAGATAATTATGTATTAAATACTCTGTGGATGTAGGAATTTTTTTCTGATGAAGTGAAACTTGGTATGTGCAGTGCTTTAGAAAAACATGTAAAGATAACTTCTGAAGAAATTACAGAATATTTCATACTACAGGAGAACACAAAGGGATCACAGTGAAGTGACCCTTCAATTTATATTACAGTTTAACAGTACATGTTTTTTTTAATTCAACTTCTCAATTTCATTTACAGAGGCCACAGTTTGCACGTGTCTGCTTGCATATTTTTACTCTCTGTGTATGTACATGGAGAGAGAAAGCATATACAGCAAAGTGTATGTACAGCTAACTTTTGAAGTAACAGATTTCTGAGCCTTTTTTTATACTGGGAAGTACTGAAGGGAGTTTTTTCCACCTAGGAGTTGTATCAGGTGCTTCTGAAATAATTCCAGTGCAGTGAGTTCTAGATAAATAACATGCTTTTGCTGGTTCTTAAATATGACTTGCTAACTACCTTTGGTTTTAACTTCTTTTTGTTTTTCTTTTACAGGAGCTGCTGCACAGGAGGTTATCAAAGTCATTACAGGGCAGTTTGTAATTTTTAATAACACCTATATTTACAGTGGAATGTCACAGACTTCAGCAACTTTCCAGCTGTAGGATAACAATCTCGCATCTGTTGCCACCAGTCGCTGCTGCTGTGTTCTGTAAATACTGTGGTGTTCTGCCACTGACTGGACTGTTCTGTATTACCTGCAAATTAAAGTTCCTTTATTTGTAACGATTTTATCTTCCTTTTTTTTTTCCTGAGATTTTAAGTCTAGAATTTTCTAATTCACCTTTGAAAGAAAAAAGCAGCAGCTGTTCTTCGGCATGCTAAGTTGCGTTTACAGATTGGCTTACCTGGCTTGCAGCAGAGCTGAATTTTTTTCATAAAAGCTGTCCTTCAGATTGAGGGGGGAGGACTTGGAGAAGGTTGAAAGAGGCTAATATAACTATGCTGGTCTGAGAAGAGCTAGGGAAAGCTGTAATGCCTTTTATTGAGTTCAAGGACATTAGGGAAAGGGATAGTGTACCTGAAAGCTTGGTTCTTTCAGCTGTATTAATTTAGTAAGAGATTCTTTTTCCTGCACCCTTTGTCTCCGGCAAATGTCAAGTAATGGCCAACTGCCTTCTGTGGCATTGTAGAGTGTGGAAAGTGAGCCGCGCTGGAAACCGCGGCAGTCCCCGGAGGAGGGCGGGCCGCCTGAGGGGGGCCGGGCGGGCGGGCGCCGCTCCTCCGGAGGCGGGAAGC
>VZTV01075479.1:0-21607 GCA_013400875.1 Anhinga rufa | reverse complement strand
TTTTTTTTTTAACTTTTGCTCCTCTGTCACGTTCCCTGCTGTTATTCTTCCCCGTAGTATATTGCCAGGAAATGTTACATATGCATAAGTAAAACCAGAAAGGTGGCTTAGATCCGCAAAGCTATGTGAAGTACCTTTTAGTTTTACCTTTCACACAATCAGTCATGCCTTTAAGTGTAGGAATTGAGATAGCATGATTTTTTTTCCTGTTTTAAATGTTTCTCAGTTATACAATATTTTATGAAAAAGCAATGTCTTACTAGTCAACATAAGGAATGTGGAGACGTACTTTAAGGAGTTTATTTTAACTGTTATGCATTTAAATTGTTACATTAGGGTGGACATGCTCTCCCCTCTGCCTATAATCATCAGTCTTAAGAGAGCAATGTAGGCTCTTCAAGGAATTATTTTTGCTATTTCAAAGTTTAATCTGCTACTCATTTTATGAAAACAATGATTTTTATACAAATGAAGCAGCCTTCAGTTTAACCTTTGTGGCCATATTTTTATTTTCTACGATTGCCATGTGACATTATTATCTATTATTACAGATTTACTGAATAAATGAGTTAGCAGCAACCTGATCAGGCCCTCAAGGCACTGTATGGATCCAGACTTCCTGATTACCCGCCTTTCATTGCTCTCTATCAGCCAGCAACAGTCACAAGGACACAGTAGCCATTCTGAGCATTGAAAAATAGAGGTGGGGTACACAACATTTTCCTGTAATGGCTTTTGTCACTATATGATAACAATGAGAGCTGAAATAGGAAAAGGCAGGGCATTTAATGCCTGTTGTATTCAGTCCTGCTTCCATTTCTAAAGGATTTAAGAGAAATTTAAAGATAAGTTGAAATACTAAAAACCTCTTACAGTAAGTTATACGATCATAAAAAATACTAATACCTGAAAAATATCTCCATGAAAGTCTGAAGCATGACTTGTTACAAGAGGTAATACTTGTGGAACTCTGGAGCACAACTGATGCAGAGACAGACCATACTCACCGTATCCTCCAGAGGACCTAAAATCTTCCAGATTCCTTATTAAATGACAGCTGGGAAATAGCTATGGAGTCTCTTTGAACTCATCATTGCAACACTTATTTCTATAAAAGAGAACAGGAGAGAAAAACAGTTGATATTTCCAATTACTGCTTATTAAGATACAAAAACAGATTAAAGCACTTGCTGACAGAATCCAGTATTTAAATAAAAAAAAATTAAACCTGCAGAAATAGCATTTGTTCAATGACAGCAAGAGAATGCCAGAACAGTTCGTCAGTTGGATAAATCATATACAACAACCCAGGATCCAGGACCCCCGCTCAGACTTCGATGATCCCACTGCTTTGCCTTTACGTTGTTCACAATGATCAGTGTAAAAGCAATGTACAAAGCCTGCCCGGACCTTCAAAAAATTTCTAATGTAACACTTCATACAAAAAACTTCTACATTAAGGAGGGCATTAAAGTAACATTTAGTAAAATAAGGGCAAATACATATTTTTTATCATTAAAACTTGGCCAACCCAGTGTCATATATAACATAGGGGCAGCTTCAAGACACACAGAGGACACACGTACCTGCATGCACAGGCATGCGTACGCACACTTACACACCTCCTAATCTCCCTGACAATTTCTTTCATCCCTCAGTTTTCAGAGAAGTTTTAAAGACCTTTAAAACTCTCAGTGCATGTGAAGGGGTTTGTGCTGTACCAGCCAGCAAGTGTTTTAAAATATAGGTGTCTGAGCATGTCCATGCCCTGAAGATGCATACTTCTGCGGAGCCAAGGGAAATAGTACCCAATTCATTACACTTTGAAGCCCTAGCAACTCAGGGAATGCTAATTATTGTGCATCCAGGAAATGATCTCTATGTAGGTCCCATTTCAAAGCTCATTTTCCCTCCATGCCTGGTAGCGTTAGCTTTCAGACAGGTATTTCGTTAAGCTTGCTGCACTTTGTGCTTGAGATAGCTTGTCTTAAAGCCAAGTGAAGGTGAACCTGCGTGCTGCTGGTTTATGGTGTTCCCAGGAGGTTTGTTCCAGATTCAATAATCCTTTTTTAGGAGAGCTGCTGTCTGTAGAAGCAGAAGCAAAGCAGCTTTTTCCAGAGAAGGTGGAGGGCATGGGTGGAGGTCCTCCATCAGGGGCTGGAGGGGAGGGCTGGCTCTTCTCCTGGCCTCTGTTGCTGCTCACCTAGCTGAACTCATTCAGAGTAATTTGACCCACAGGTCAAATGTTTTCCTCAGACTCTTCTGACCACGGCTGGTTTGTTCTGGCTGGCGATAGGTGAAAGGCTGTTCCAGCAAGGGTGTCCTGCAGTCTTCTGTTTGTCTCCATCCGTATCAAACATAACACTCATCTTTCCTGTATTCCTCTCTGCAGCCTATTAGCATTATTACTTTTTAAATTACCATAATTTTCTCTTTCTACCTAAGAAGCTATTTGGAAAATATATTTATTTTTAAGCATCTACATCTCGTGACTTGTAGTTCTAATTACAAATAATGATTTGATGGCGCAAGTTAAAATGATCATTGTGGTGAGTGAATCACAAGGCTCAAACAGCCAAGAGCTCTGTCTTACCACCTGCAACAATCTGAGGAAAAGAAAGTGTAGAATTGCATTAAGTGATCATTTCCATCACTGTAAGATGTGTTGGTGTCCCCTGTGTTCTCCCAATAAACATCTTCATGGCAAATAGGGCAAATTTCACTGTGGACACTTTCCCCATGATTTAACCTTGTCCAATATCAGTCCAAAGGATTTAGTTATTTTTATTTTCTTTTTTTTTTTTTTAGAAAGGAGTTCTCTTTTGAGATGTGATGCAAGGAGATGTGCTGACCTTTGAGTAAGGAGGATTAAGGCAGGATGGCTTTGATTATTGGTTGTCTGGTTAAGCTGGAAAATAAGATGTGGTCTTGTTTGTCAGGGGTGATACAGATAAGAAGCTTTGAATTCGACCACATGGCAATAGTTTGGGATGATTTGAAAACAGAAATTCATCAGCAAAAACTGTCCAGTTTTGAAAATGTTGCTATCAGTTTCTGCCAGCATGGAAATGGGGCCATTCAAAACCTTCCATGTGGGAAGGGGTGAAGAGGGTGAAAGACTGAGATCCTTCAGAAAGCTGGAGCAGTGCGGCACTACGGACATGTGCACAGGGTATACGGTGCAAAGACATCATTCCAGTACTTGCTACAGTGTGTTTTGACCAGAAATTTCCTCTTGGGCTTGAGAAACTTCCTCAATAACAGTTTATAGAGGGATGCTTTGGTTCAACGTAGCAACATTTTAAAATAGACAGTGAAAACTTCCTTGCTCACCTTAACTCAAAGCTATCTCCACTTGACAAAACTTGTTCTGTAGCTCCCTCTTACTGTTTGGCTTTGGTGGGACATGCCCAGCCAGCCAGGTGAAGCAGAGGTAAAGCAGGCTCCTGTTCATATGATAAAGGGGCTCCTAAGTGCATTCCCTAGGTGATATAACCTGACAGCCAGGAAAATGAGGGAACTGAGTGTTGCACTCATTTAAAGAAACTGGGTAATATTTTTAGAGACATTAGCAAATATTAGCACTGTGTTAAGTACCAACATGGCTTAGGATGCGTCTCAAAAAACCAGGAGATCTGGGCATTTTCTGCATTTCAGTGCTATCCAATTTTTTCAACATTTGGACCAATGAACGCTTGTGCAATTCAGCAAATAATTCTGGGCAGAGCTGGTAAACGGGAGACAAGCATTTAGTCAATGCTCTTTACACAATATTTTGCCAAAGATGGAGCAGAATTTGGTGCTGCCTCTGCCAACCTGCTCCTCAAGCAGAAATGAGTGCTGGGGAGCAGCACAGAGCTGAAATCAGGCTCTGTTGCTTCTCCTTGAAAAATAGATGTAAAAGGATGGAAAAGACATCTTTCAGGGAGCCAAAGGGACTGTACAAACAGCCATGAAGCATGATCAATGTTTCTTTCCAAATTATAAAAAATAAAAAATAAAAAAGAGATTGAGAAAAAGAAAAAGGGGGGAAAAATTAAGAGAGACAAGAAGACACATATGAAGAATTATGACATTTCTTTTGCCATCTACCTTTGATTTTCAGACTAATTTGTTTCCAAGGGTGATGAGTTTCACTTAGATGGAGGATATGTATTAAATCAACCTGATAGTTTTGCCAAGATCTTTATTTAAAACCTTACCCCTTAAATTATACAGCAGTTATCTGACAGAAAGATGATTGAATTAATGAGGGATTATTACAATATTATTGATTTGAAAAATTAGAAAACAACACCTCCCTCTGCCCCCAGGAGATCTGGCTGTTTCATTAACAATTAATAGAAAAAGTTGACACTGCGAGATCTGCAAATCACTCTCGCCATGAATAATATAAAATAGAGAGCATTGGACTCAAATATATTTAAAGTATTTCCCATGAACCTGCCAGCACTCATATGAAAAAGTTCTATGTCCACCTGCTATTTTGTCTGAGAGCAGATGGAGAAATGGAAACCAGCAAAGTAAACTGTTCTTTCCCCCCTGCCCCTGGTGATAAAAAAGTCATTACCATGAAGACCATTTATCTTTCTGAACAGATATGGTATTGCTTGTTGAGTTTCTTTTCACATAAGTTTCCTAGGTGCGGCTGTGGCACTTAGGGATGTCCTGAGATACACTGCTGTCTGGTCTCATTTATCGTTTAAATGATAGCGAGCATTTTACTGAGGCTATTTGGTGCAAACCTGAAACTGGTTTCCTCTACTGAAAGCTCTAATAATAAGGTGATACGAGAGCATCACACTCGCCCAGCTGACTACTCTGCTTATTTTAACCACGCTCAGAATAGCTCTGCTGCAAAATCACCATTAAATTGCCAGTTTGTGTGCCAGTCCTGCCTGCTGTGGGCAGCTGGGAGGATGCTGCCCACCGGAGATGGTGTGCTCCAACCCGCCAGGAGAAAAAAATAGATATTATGTGTTGTTTGGCCGGTTCTCCTCACATTCTGTGTTTGCCCCAGAGAATTGCATATCTCTGATAGTAAAGTCTGATGGAGCACTAGGAGTAAAGAAAGTTGCTGATGAGGCCCATCATTATTTTGGAGATGTCACCTCATGTTTCTGGGCCCCATAACGGGATCTAGCAGTGCTTCCCCCAGTGGATGGGAACAGCAAGAGACAATTCAACTCAGTTTTCTTGGACATCTTTTAAATGCTTTAGTGCAGGGAGCGTGTGTCAGCTGTGAGGGTGAGCTCCAGGGAGCCCAGTTACCAGTCCCTAACCCCAGACCTGTCCTGGAAATGTGGTCCAACACAGCTAGGTGAGGGATGCTGGAGGCTTCATTTAATTTTATTTTGCCTGGTATCAGTGAATTGCTTTCTGTTTTCTCTTCTTAATACTTTATCTATTCTGCCATGCAAATAATTTCTAGTATCTGTCAAAGGAGTATTTATTAGCACAGATGTGCTGCCCATATTCAGCTGCACTAGAACACCCGGGCAAGGGCTATGGCCACAGTTCTTCACTAAGAAAAATAACTTGATGCGTGGAAAGTGGTGCTGAGAGAAGATTTTGATGGAGCGCAGCCTTCCTGGGAAACTTTAAAAGGTGTTGGGCCACCTTCACATTACTTATTTTTAGTTGCTCAAGTGCAGTAAGACATATTTTGAGTAGAGCACACAAGCATAGGCATCACAAATTGTAAAGACAGTGAATCTTCCTTATCCTTGCCATAAGCAAGTTTGCAGTGGCTGTTGCAACAGGGTGTTGTGGTTTAGCCCCAGCTGGCAACTCAGCACCGGCACTAAGCTGGCAACCACGCAGCCGCTCGCTCACTCCCCCCACACCTGTGGGATGGGGGAGAGAATCGGGAGAGCAAAAGCAAGAGAACTCGTGGGTTGAGATAAGAACAGTTTACTAATTAGAATTAAAAAAAAAATGCAATAATAGTAATGATAATAACAATGATTAAGATAATATAATATAATAAAAAGGAAAACAATGAGGGAGAGAAACGAAACCCAAAAGGAAGGAAAAAAAAACAAACCCAAAACCCCACAAGTGATACAACCGCTCACCACCCGCTAACCGACGCTGCCAGTTCCCGAGCCACGATTGCACACACTCCCCCCAGTCCCTGCCAACCCCCCCCAGTTAATATACTGGGCATGATGTCATATGATATGGAATATCTCTTTGGCCAGTTTGAATCAGCTCTCTTAGCTGTGCCTCCTCCCTTCCCGGCTTCTTGTGCACCCGGCAGAGCATGAGAGGCTGGAAAAGTCCTTGACTAGTTCAGCACTGCCCAGCAATAGCCAAAACATCAGTGTGTTACCAGTATTATTCTCATACTGAGCCCAAAACACAGCACTGCACCAGCTACAGTGAAGAAAATTAACTCTATCCCACCTGAAACCATAACACAGGGGAAGGCAGCGGTACCATCAGATCTCCAAATCTACCTCTGTTCTGACAGAGAAGGGACAGAAATGACTGAAAGTTAATTTCCTCTTGGTCCCTGTGGAGGAACAGTGCTCAGCAGAGATTCTGTAGAGGGAATATGGAAATTTGGCGATATTGCCAAATGCCCCCAAAGCCCAAGTCATGTCCATTGAATATCTGTGAAGTAGCTCAAAAATCTGTGAAGGAAGCATTCAGTAGTTTCAGCAAAGTGTATCTTATTTCTTTTCAAGACTTCCACTGAAGATCTTAAGGATTTAAAAATATTTTCCAGCCACAGCTCTGATGTTTAACACCTATTAAATTACCATGGCCTATGACAATGCTTTCCATCAACACTTTTAATGGTTCACCATAAAAATGGCACTCAGGAATTTTTCCAGGGAATTCCTCATGCAGTCAGCTCATGCTGATGCTTGGGTGTATCGATACCTGGGCACGACATATCAATACCTACCTCATTCACTTGAGATGTCCCCCTCAACCTAAACAAGAGCTGGAAGCACTTTGAGTATAAGATTAACTCTCCTTAAGGGAATAAGCTATAAATCAACACACTCTGCATATACACACACCATTAATGAGCTGTATACCGTGCCTGGAATAAAAAAGGCTCCTGATTAATATAAAATATTTATTATATTGAGCTTCCAGGCACCCATGCATGGGAAGGCAGCATGAGCTGGTGGCAGGTGGGACCCACTTGTGAGCATCTCCCTGGCTGGGAGGAAGAGGGGGATGGAGGAGGTGGATGAAGGGCTGATGAGTTCAGCCCATGGTGCTACTTCTCTCTGCCATGTCCATGCAACTGTATGTCTGACTCGGTATTTATTCTGCCGTTTTATGTTCGACTGAGCCGGTGGGTCAATTAAAAAGTTATAGACTGCTTTACTGTAATTTATATTAATTAAAATTAGACTGCTCCATTCCTGTGGTATTAATCATAAAAAAGTAAATCAATACGATATTTTCACTTCTGCATGATGGCTGATAGGTTTAACTTTTCAGAGGTATTTCTCAGAGGTTTCCTTTCCCATCAGTGTCCCTTCAAGACTAGAAATACCACTGTTTTTAGAGCTGCTGCTTTCCTGTTGATCATTTTAGCAGCCTCAGAGAAGCAATAAGTGCATCCCCGCCAGCCTTCCCTGGGGAAGGACTGCATGTCAAAACAGCAGACAGCCACTTCAAAACTGCTCCTTTCCTTACTCCTCAAAACTCTCCCATTTCAAATTAAATGAAGCAGCTGCTGAGTTTCCAGGCTGCTGCATCGCAGAGCTGCAGCACTTGGAGACCCTGCCTGGGAGCTGACAGCTGAGTTTTGCCAGGATTTTCACTTTACTGGTTACAATGCCTTCAGAAAACTTCCTTTCCAGTACATCGTGAACAAGATTTCTTTTTTTCTTTTCCCCTGGAAAAGATTAACTCATTCAAGGTTTGCAGCAGATATTTCTGGCTGCTTGGATGATGCATTACCCTCACAAAAAGTAGGGGTAAAGGTGGTGGATGGAGATTCTGGCTGGATTTTTGGGATGCAGTGTTGGTGGAGGAGAAGCTCTGTTGTGCCTATTTATACATCTGAGGAGCAAATATCAGATCTTTCTGAAATGTTGAAGAAAAACTGTTCAGATCAGCAGATGTCCTGGTTACAGCGAGACTACAATGAGGTGTGCAAGGCGCAGAAGAAGAGACACTGTCCCCTGGCTACAATCCCCCGTGGAGCTGGTCTGTGCTACTCAAGTGCTGGTCTCTTATGCAATACAGGTGGCTTTTAATCAGGAGATGTGTAATTGCATTTAATTAAGACCAATGCCTTTCATAATAGAAAGCATGAAAATAGTAAATAGAGAAGTCAAGTGCAGATTGAACCTTGAGCTATTAAGTGGTGAAATAATTTAGTGGAGCACCAGCTTTAATAGGGAAGCCTGTTGGATTTATAAGGCATTTAAAGGTAATTGTTTTCTGGCAGGGTAGCGGTGGGAGTTTAATGAGCTGCTCCTCAACTGGAGCAGAGACATCTCCACCTGGTTAGTGGTGTCGGTGATGGAGGTGCTGATTGGTGTTGTGATGCTAAAAGTGCTGCAGCAGGAGCCTGTATCTTTGATGATAAGTGCTCCTTGTAAGGGGCTGTGATTCAGCAGCACCGGGGGGAGAGGCTACCCCCAGCCACTGGGATGGCTGGGGAAGGTTGCAGGTTCGACCTTGTGGAATAAGAGCGCATCTCTGGAAATTTCAGGTATGGTTTTATGTTCCTGTGTGTAAGTTAACTTTCCTGTTCAGGTTGTGTTTTCTGTGCCTGATGAGAAGGAAGGGGAAGAAGGTCTCTGTAGTGGAGTGTGGGAGCTGCTGGCAGTGCAGCAGCTGAGGAAATCCCCCAGCCTCTGGGAATGGGGGACCTAACCTGAGAAAAGAAATGCTGAATGATCCAGGAGGTGCTGATAGCAGTGGATGCACTATCTTGTACACTGTCCTTGCCAAACCCTGCCCTTGGTCAGAGGGGGGATGCTGGGGAAGAAAGGGGGTTGGGAGGGAGGATGGTATGACTATCTGTAACCCCTATGGAGCTCCCCTTGTGAAGAAGCTCCAGAAAAAGTTTTGGAAAGAAATACTGCCTTGCTTGAACTTTTCCCTTCTGGTAAAGAAAAGACCCTCTGGTCTCTGATGGCAGCTGTGGGGCTTACTCTCCCCTTTGGGTTCCCAGCAGGAGAGATGGGTTGCGATCTTCAGCCAGGGCACCTATAAAGCCACCCTGCTTGGGGCTGCAGCTTTGCTGTGTGTTGGCGTGTAGCAGGACCCTGCCTGTCCAGCTTTGCCTAAAGCACTTAGTTGAAACAGTTTGCAACTTCACAGGCCGCACATCTTGTGTGAGGTGAAGCCTGAAAGAGCCTTCCAAGTCTGCACTTGTAACTTGAATGCAATGGGGCTGAACCATACGATTGCCTTCCAGCCCCAGTGTCAGCACACACGCGCCCTTCGGGGATCCGATGCACTGGAGGTAAAGGAAAAAAATTATTACTCTAATGAATTTTTCTATTTTCATGTGTATAAAACTCCAATGTTACTCTCCTAGTAACATTCCTCTCCTAGTAACTCTCCTAGCAAATACTCTCCTAGTAACAATTCAGGAGCTTTCTGAGGAAGCTCTATGTTCCCTCTGGTGCACCAGAGCATATCTGTATAGCACTTTTTTTAGAGGATCTCTCTAAAAGGCTTTAAAACTTCAAGTGTAACAGTACAAGTCCTGACTTCATGCAGTTTGGGGGCAAAAGAAGTAGGAACAAGTGCCAAGTCTGTCCTTAACCTAAAAGATTACGTCCTTGGGGAAGAGATTATACTGTACAATTGGAATTGATAATACAGGGATTATATTTGTGCATCCAAAAGGCATAAAATGACTGTTATACCAAATTCCCTGTTTGTCTATACTCTGAAAATGTCTTTTCTCATGGTGACAACTAGAGACTAAAGCAGAACAAGCTCAATATTTTAGTGAAGTCTTGGGTAATGTGAGTGTGCATGTTGCTTTCCCAAGTAGCTTGTCTTTCTGATAGGTGTAATGAAGACAATTAAGCCTCTTTTCTCCTTTTTTGTTGTTGCTCACAGTATGGCGAGAGCATTTGAACTGTTCCCGCAAGCAAGCTCTTCAATCATGTTTATTGTTCCTTGACATTCTTTACAACGTCCTAAAACTTGCAGCTGCGTAGCGTTGCGGCTGCCCTGTGTGTTGAGTCTCCGGCATGCATCAGGGGCTTTATAATGCCTGTATTAGAGCTCAGTGAGTTAATCACTGCCATTAGAGGTTATGGCTCAGGAACTGCTAATCAAAAAATGGTAATGAAATGCATGTTCTTTTTTGCCCTTTTTGCTATTTTTGGCCCCTTATTGTAGGGGAACAGTGCCGAGTGCATCTCTTCACTGTTTCCAGTTTTTTTTGAAAGAAATGAGGCTTTGCCTACAAATAACTATTGCCATTTTAAGAGGCACAGGAGCTAGGGAATCAAATCTGTACAACTCCTCAGGCCCCTGAGTAGGGATCTTTTAGGAAGAGAAGGGTGCACGTCAGCAATATTTTGAAATATAAATCACTATATTTTTGAAGTGAGACAAGGACCCATAGTCATGTCTGGGCCTGGCATGCAGATGAGAACATTAACTCTTCATTCCCCAAAGTTCAGCTGCAGAGAAAATGGTCTTTGCGTATTCACTGTCATGGGCAACTGTACTTTTTCCCTGGGAAATAGGCTGTCCTCTGTAAAACAGCGGGTTGTGCTCTGAACTGGTGTGACCAAGTGGTGGGGATTTACAACAGGCAAATGCTGTAGTGTGGTGGGTGGAGCCGGGTGGTGATGTGTGGGGAAAGATGGGACAGAGAAAGGCAGATGTTGGGTTTCGGGGCTAAAGATGGAGATCTGCAGTCAGACCTTCCTGTTTGACCCAACACTGTGTCCCACCAGGCTGAACGCTGTCCCTGTGCCTTCTCTGGAGGTCCACGGGGCTCTGCCCCATGGCCCATGGTGGCTAAGCTGGTGACTAAGCGCTCTGATGGGCAAAGGGGTCAACCTGCATGCCGTTCTTGGGCAGGTTCCTCTGCAACTGTTAACTGACTTTGGAAGAACTGACTGCAGGAATTTTTCTTTAACCCTGGCTTTGAGTAAAACATCTTTTGTTGAGCAAAACTGCCAGAAGCTTATTGGTAACTTTTTTGCCTGAGTTTTGCTTCAAGCTCATGTTCTTCTGTACCAGCCAGTTTTCCCAGGGATGCAAATAAAAACTTCAGGTAACTTTTGAAAACCTTGTCATTGGCTGTGACATGCTTCTATAAATTTTCTAATGCATTGCCAGTGCTTTTACTGTGTGTACCTTGAAGATGCATTTTAACAACGATTGTAAATCTCTGGAGCAGATCAATGTTACTTCGAAATCCGGTCTTTGATGTATCGCTGTGTGATGGTGTGGACGTTCCTTACACTACCAATGCACAGGAGTATCTAGGCTGGGGGTTACTCTTATTGAAGTTGATGAATAATGAACCACTGGCTTTAGTGGCAGAAAGATACAGTCCCTAAAAAAATAATATACTTTTGGGGAAAATCTCCTTATTTCTGTGTTACCGTAGATGTCTAATATTTTATATATGTGAAAGAAATGTTGAATAGTTATTTACCCACACATGGCAACTGTGGGCAGGTATGCAGAGGTTAATTCAGCTCAACCTGATCACCAGAGTCTGAATCTGAACAATCAACACATCTTGTGCAAACTACTCCTTGTACCCTATCCTGGCCCCCCACTTCAGAGACCCAACATCCCAAGTGCCCCAGGCCCCTAAAACTAGAGATAACTGTATGCACTCTTACCTATGTATCGTCAGTTTTAGACCACAACAGTTATTTCAGACACTTCTCAGTGACATGTGGATTTGACTGCACAACATTGCAGAAAGTGTCTGTTGTGTAGTAAAGAAGTCCCAGCAATATATCTAGTGCGGGAAACAATGTAAAAACTTTACTAGCAAAATATTATAAGAATTTATAAGCCCAAATATAGTTTTGTAGATCAGTGCTTAAACAATAGTTATGTACATGCTGAACAAGATCATGCTGCTTTGAAGGGTACAGAGATAAGAGCAGCAGCAGCCTGTTTAGCATTGTTTATTTTAAAAGATCTTTACTGTTCATTAGATTATCTGATGCTGTCATCTAATATTTTGGGATCAATGATACTCCAGACTGCATTTGTGCTGCTATTAGGTTTTGTTACTGTATTTCCTGTGAATGAAATTTATACTTGTGCTACATTAACACCATTTTGCATGCTGCTGCGCCTGCTGCCTGAGGGCTTGGATCAATCAAATGAGAGAAGCCTTTGCTAGCTCATTGATTTTCATTTATCCAAACCCATCTGTTTATTCTGTCCAGGTATGGGACTAGTGCATGTTTAAAGTGTCCATGGTATAAGCTTGCTACTGTGACCAGGTATTGGCAATGTGTACGTGATGGAAAATGAAAGCCAATACAGTTCTATCCTTTTGGAAGGGGGAGGGGGAAGTAAAAATAATAAGTGTCACTCCAATTAAGAATTCTTAGGTTCAATTTGGAGCTCTTAATGCTGTGGGTTTGTCTGGTTCTGCTGGCATCAAAGCTGTGCACTCTGTGTCCCTGGTCTCCACCAACTTGCTTGGCACTTCAACTCAATAGCCTGAAATGCAGACAATAACCCAGATGCAAAGTACTTATTGTTGCTTAAAAATAAAACAAACAAAGCAAGATATTGCTCTCTCTAGCTGGACTGCATCTGCCGTTAGGCAGAAGCACTTTGAGATCAGAATGGGCCTTCTGTAGAACAAAGTGACTTTTTTGGTGCTGTTGATCTTGCCACTGAGATGTCCTTCAGGAAACGTAGGGCAGCTTCCCCAGCACAAGGCTTTGGAGCCCCTTTTGGGGGGTGTGATACGCATAGTCCAGGAGTGCTCTAATGTGCGGGCAGTTGCTCTCTCACTGCATTTGAAAGTTGCTTTACAGGGGAGCAGGGATGGTACGTGCAGCCAAACCCAGGGGCTGGAGTCATGAAGAGGGATGACGGTAGGTGGCTGGGCAGTAGGAAGCCTCTGGCTGTCTGTGTGGTTTGTGTGTCTGGTAAAGAGCACTCGCACTTCAACTACCTATAAAACCAAGACCAAATTCCTCTCCCATGAGGTGGTATTGTCATAATTATCCAGCTCAGCTTTTTTTATTTTTCCTGATAGAAAAGTATTTGGTAAATGTGTCTTGATTGCTTGTTTGGGGATTTTTCTTTTAATAATTGAAAAACAAGTAGCGTGTACCTCTGGTTGGATTTGGTGTAAGCTTCTTGCATCCCTGCAAGGCAGGAAATGGCACACCATGAAAACAGCCCCCCCCTGCCCCTGAAAGCAGAGAGAGCACTTGGTGACCTCCAGCCCTAAGCATTGCAGCAAAGCAATCAAACGATGAGATCTAGTTGTGGCCTTCTGACATCTTGTAACTGCTCAGTATTTATTTGCAGTATCTGTTCCACTAAAGTCTGTTGCTAATGTTGAGTTGATTGGGTTAGGGACCTTAAAGGGGAAGCAGATTGTATTAGGCTGTCTGGGGAAGCTGAATGGGTCTGTAGCAGTGTGGGGTCTTTTTTCATCATGCTGCTTTTTCCTCCAAAGTATTGAATTTCATTTGACTTTCAGGGGCACCAGCCTGGATTTTCTAAGTTTAAATTACTCTTTAGATTCAAACCACTGTGGGAGTCCACAGCCTCTGTGAAGCATTGGGCAAGCTCTCCATCCCAAACAGACTTTTCTGATGCTAGGAGAGTTAGTGGCCACACATGAAAATAGCTTACCATGCAAGATGTCCTGGAGCCAAGTAAGTGGAGGCCAGACAGGATAAATTTTCCATCAGACATTTTCATTAGTAACTTCTGCCCATCTCTGCAGGGTGAGGAGGTCCTGTGGGATCCTGCTGGGCAGACAGTTATGTTGCTCCTGCCCTTCATTTTGGGATCATGATGAAGTGGCGTTCAGCAAATACCAGACCCTGGCAAGCCAGTTGAAAAAGCTGGAGAGCAGCAGGCAGTGACATCTGACCTGTTTTGGATGATCTTTGGTAGGGACAACCCTGCTTAGGTTGAACCTGGGGCTTACTTGGGGTTACCCCTTCAATCTGGAGGAAGACATGCAAGTGCATCATGCCTAAAATATCCACTGAGGGTGGAAAGGTGGGGGCAGGAGAGGAAGTTAGAAAAAGTACCTTGAAATAACCACTTATTGGGTAGTTTTAAAAAAGAAATGTCACATTTAATGTGGGCAGCTGGGAGTATGCAAGCTATAAACTTCATAAAATGCCTTACTGCCAGGTCTATGTCTGTCTGTGCCAGAGTGGTGGTGAACCGCTGGCATCAAACCTGGCACTGCGAGCTGGGCTGGCATCACCAGGAATGGGCGAAGTGCTATCCAAAATACGCTTGGCAGAAGACACTAGAAAAATTGGCCTTTCCTGCTCTGCGCTCTTATTGTGGGGTATACTTAGAAAAACGTATGAATTGGATATTACATTTCCCTGCAATAAATGGATATAGAAAGGCAGAACTGAATAAAAGAAGCCTTAGTCACGTTGAGCTACAACGGTTCTTTCTACATAGCAATTTTGGTTTGGGGCTTTTCCTGGATTTTTTGGAAAGTCTTGCCCATAACTTGTATGTGTGTATTATGGTATTAGGTCTAGATACCATATTTTGTATCTTTTGATGGCTGTAGGATTACAGTTCTTTAACTCTGCCTGTACTCAGTATTAGCTCGCCTAGTTGCTTTTTTTTCCCCAGAATATGGGAATGTTGGGTACCTCCCAAGGATTAAAGCTTGCTTACTGTCATTCTTCAGAGCTGTCAGTGTTCAGGAGAAGGATGCAGGAGAAAGCATGGCATTGAATGGCAGCAAGTACCTGTTCTGCCCAGAACTGGTAACTCAAGCTAGAGCTGAAATCTCTCCATAACAGTTCAATCCTATTAATGGCTTATTTTTGCTGGTTTTATTGTGAATACCTCTAGAGGAAAAATGATGGTCGCAGCAATTTTAAAAAAAAAAATTATTTTGTTGGTTTTGGGGTTTTTTTTGTTTGCTTGGGGTTTTTGAGGGTTTTTGTACCTTGGTTGCACTGGGATTTTATTAGGGCAAAGCTCTGTCCCCACACGTTTTATGGGGCTGTGTAACACGGGCAGTCAATCCTCTGCAAAGCTCTTGGTGAGGGACTACCAGGCCAAGGGCAGACATTGCCACAAGGTCTGATCTTAGAACCTGCTTTTTTTTTAATTTATTTTTAAGTAGAGCAGGTCTTGCTAAAGTAATTAGCTTGCCTGTGATAGCTCTGCTGCTGCTCTTGGTGTTCCCACAATGCTAGGGCGCATCTCGAATAAAAAAGGCGATTTTGGGCTCAACGGTGTGTCTCAAGGGTCCCTTTTCGTACATGCTTATTGCACTAACTCAACAATTATGAATCTGGGCAACATTTTAATTGCATTCAGTTCTCTGTTAGTAGTAGTGTAGAATAAGCCATACCACTGATTAATTTTACAGTTTGATTAAACTGTGAAAATGCAACATTTTTATTTTAATCATGCTGTGCATATATTTACATATATTCACGTGGACCTTGCAGTGGTATTTCAGTGAAAGCCCAACATGAGAATGGTTTTGAGGCTTTATATAGTGGTTTAAAAGGCGGGGCAGATAAAAATGTAGCTAAAAATCAGAAGTGTCATAAGATTGTCATTATTGATTGTCCACTGAAAAATAGATGCTATAATTCATACCACAGGTGTTGGGTAATGTGCACTGAAGCCAGCTGTGTGCCACAGGTCGTAGCTGTCTCCCTGCATCTCACTCCTGGATGGTGCCGGAATCTATTGAAGCCTTTGCAGATTTAGGGCCCTGGCTGGGAGCAGGTGTAGCTCCCTGCAATGAGAAACCCAAGGCTGAGGGATTAGGTGTCTGCACATCAGGTTTGCAGAACCCATAGGAATTAAGGAACCTACTTGAAAAGCAAATTTTAAACTATTTTCCTCTTTCTTTTAAAACATAGCTATGCCTGTGGTATGTGATGCTCTGCTATGGGGAGCAGCAAGGTGGTAGAGCAGTAACCCCCAGCTCCAGGGGACCCCGGGGTGACACACAATAGTTTCAACTGGGTGTTTAATATCTCTGAAAAATGAAATCCCAACAAAGCATTTGGGAGGAGGGGGGGACATACTACAATTTTACTTATTTGCAAATTCACCATTCAGGCTGCAGTCTCTCCTGCATGCCCAGAAGCACCTGCTCACCTGCATTAACAGAATTATACCTACAGAGAAGGGTAAAAATGTCTCTACACGTTGAAATTACTCGCATCACACTGATGGATATGCCTCCGAGGAAATAAGCAGTGGTTCCAGAAGTTCAACTCCTGTTTTAAATTAGATCTATGTAAGCAGATCAAGCAATTAGCTTTGCCTGCAGCTTCTCTGGTGCTGGCATTTTCTCACTTGCATCTTAAAATTTTGTTCAGATAATTATTCCAAAATAACAAGGAAAGCAAACCAGAGGCAATTAGTTTGCTCTCAGGTGTATTGTGGGGGATAGCACATGGAGAGGACAAAATGCTGTTGTAGGACTGGGAACGAGAAATCAAGAAGGATGGCCAGTTCAGCGGTGGCTCCAAAAGCACTGCGTTATCTCAGAAAGCAGTGCTTTCAGCCCACACAATCCACTGAAGTCTTGAGGGGTTGTTTAGTATTTCTCCTAAAAACAGATCACGCACAAATACATGCTGCCTGGATAACGTAGGTAAAATCCTACAGTGATTTGTATGGTCACATTTCCCCTGGCTTTGTCAGAAATATTGCTCAGCCTCTGGCTGGTGTTGTGTATTGAAGCAGTTCATTTGCAATTACACCATTGGTTTTACCAGGATCTCCACTGAAGAGAGGGGTTTGTTGCTGTTTGGTTTTTGGGGTTTTTTGGTTTGGTTCCCCCCGCAGTGTGTTCCCTGTTTCTCAGCTTTTCTAATGCCATGTGTGTGCTAACAGCCCTCTCCCCACCACGTTTGGTGTTGTGGTGCTGGGGATGGCTGGTGGGGTGCCCCACCGGGATTGTCCTTTTCCCAGGGTAAATGAGGGGGACACATCCCGGTCCCTCAGCTCCCCAGCAGATCCAGCGGTGGGGGAGGCAGACCATTGGCCCCCATGTGTGGCACAGGGTTGGGAGCAGCCTGTTGATTTGGCACGTGTTTATTTTGCACAGTTGATTTCTACCTTAGAAATCATCTCGATGACAGCTGTGGTACATGGTTACCACCCTGAGCAATGCCTTACTGCTGGTTCTGCTTTCTACCATTATGAGAAATCCCATCTGGAGCAGACCCAAAGCTTTCCCTTAGCCCCAGGGTGTTTCAGCTGGACCCACTGTTGTTCCCATCCCACTCCTGTGCGTTACAGCAGCTACACAAGAACACACTACAGGAAGCATGGATAACACCATCCATACCCAAGGACAGTACAATGTTGTGTGCAAGTGCAAAGCTTGCAATTAATAGTTATCCAAGATTCATTAATAAAACCATAGGTTTGCTTTGTCAGTGCTGTTGAGTGATGTTACCGTAAAAATGCAAATTAATGCATCTGATGACTCTGCTTTTTGTAGTTGAATAGAGCTCACTGATCACCTGAGTTCACCAGCAAACTAAATATATCTATTTGACTAAACCTAAGAATAGATTGTTGTAACATTAGGAGAGAGGGAATATGTATTTACAGTAGGTATTTCTTTTGTATCTTATCTGATAATTTTATTATACTAGATGATAATCTCCTTGATTAGACTTACATCATCTAAAATCAGTTGTTTCTTTCTGATTAAGTATCCTGATAAATACAAGATAGGTTGTAGAATTAGTTAGTTTTAGGATCAGATTTTTATTGCCTTTAAATATTCAGTACTCTTCCAGATTCAACATATTTTTCCTGTCTGAAATCTATGCCTGTATGAAGTTTTATGCATTTAAATATTATTTTTGTTGTTAACTGGTTATTGTGAAGCAGGGTTTTTAAAGTTGCTCTGTTTTGATCACTGGGGGAGGGAAGCTTTGTTCCCAAAATTATGTGAGAGGATTTAATGTTAAGACATGCATCAGTAGCAGAAAAACAGCACAGCTATATGCTCCTTACATAACTTTGAGGGTTTGTTATGTTAATAACCTAGAAACTCCATAAAGAATTCTCCTTTGCAGCATGGATCTTGCCTGAGCATCCATAGCCAGGTCCTGCTCAACAGGGATATAGGTTATTACCAGCCTAAATGGCCTTTTCATGACTCGAACGGTTTTTCATGTACTCATTAGCTGCAATCTAGAAATAATGAGTCTCAGAGGCTCTTGCTTTGCCGGCATGCTGTTCTCCAGGCGCTGCCCAAAGCTTGCCCAGGAGACGGGATGTGGGTGGAAGGGAGCAGTGGTGATGGCTCCTGCAGGAGACATCAACTGACTCCTTTGCTCAGTGAGAAAGCGAGAACTGTGGTACAGTAAAGAGACCTCCTGCACCCCATAAACATATAACTAAGACAGTCTTATGGATGCATTATACTTCCTTTCGAAGGTGGTCATATGCACAGCTCAGGCAGACAGCTCAACATTCATCCTGCTCTCTGCTGGCCACCACTGTCCTGGCACTGGCCATGGCTCACTGCTGCCTGGGACCTGTCACTTCCCCAAAACTGGAGGCGTTGCTGAGAAGTAGCCCAAGGGAGGCACGATGTAGGATCACATAGGACTGAGCAGATGCGGTTTGTAACTCTCTTCCCTTCTAAGAGCTCTTCAGTGCAGCTCTTTTGGAAAGGCAAGAGTTAGCTCTGTCACAGGTGGTTTTTCCCTGCTTCCCAAGCAAGTGACTGAGCAGGTTAAAGGAAGGCCATGAAGCAGGAAAACTAGCCAAAGAGCTCCACACAAAGCTTTTGCCTTTCTGAAGCTGGCCACAGTAGTACATGGAGAACTGGACCCAAAATCTTCTTGGCTGGCTGGGGACACCAGCAGAAAATCTTCCTCTGGACCCATTCCTCTGAAGACTTTTTTTTAATATCCATTGGTCCTTACCTTGTGCTGTACTCTTGCTCAGGTGCCTTGTGCTCCACACACGTTCACATGTAGCATGTGCGACCGCTGTGCAACAGGGGACGGTCTGAACCTGCAAGCACTGAGCTCCCAGAGCTATGAAAAAAGCAAATCCAGTCACTGGCACCTCTGAAAAATTGGTCCCAAGGGCTTTAATTAGCTACTGACAACATAAAATCATGTGATGATAACATCATCTTGCCGGGAGTTTTGCTAGCAGGGAAAACAAGAGTTTCAGGAAGCCTAATGCAATCAGGCTTTTTTCTTCATCCTACGGGTGCTGCAAATAAGGGAGGAAAAAATAAAGACAATGTTCTTTATGTTCAGACAAAAGGAACCCATTAATTTGGAGTTGCACCAGTCTGAGGAAAAGGGTGACACTGGAAGATGTAATTGAGAAAATGAGCTCTGATCTTAGCAGAACTACTTGTGGTGTCTCTTTAACAGCCATGCAACTGGAGCTGTTGGCTCTTCTCAGAACTTCAGCAAAAACAAATGACTCCAAGAATTTCTTGCTAACAGACCTAATTACACTGACCTACCTCAGAGCAGCAATAAGAATAAATGTCATAAAGAAGGTGAACTCAAACTGTCTTCCTCACAGGTATGGCTTAAAATGGATTCATTTTTTCCCCTGAAGTTTTAATACCTGTTAATTATTGTATGAGAAAAATGGTTTCCTAGTCGCTGAAGTTACAGTTTTAATTAAACATTCTGCTGGTCCTATTTAATAGGATATACACCTTACATGAGGAATTAGTGCAATACTTTATAGTGATCTAAGTACAAAAAATAAGTATTGTATATAAGAGGCTTTCTCTTATACTCTACAACTTACTTTAAAAAAAAAAGGTGTGTTTTTGGTTGTTTGCTTTTCCTTTCTTTTTTCAATTAAGTTCCAAGCTCTAGGCATGCTTAGTAATGCACATTTTTAAGGAAAGATAGAAAATTAAGCCCAATATATCTTCTTTTGCAATTTGCATATGGAAGGGATAGTGTGACAAGCCATTATGAAAGAAAGAATTTAGCATATGGAGATACCTTTGCCTGGTAGTGGGACCCTGCCCAGCAGCTGCACGTGTATGGCTTTATGAAGGGAAATAGGATGTGCACTGCTTTCTATAACTGAGGTGGCTTCCTGGCATGGTTTAACCCCAGCTGGCAACCAAGCCCCACACAGCCGCTCGCTCACTCCCCCCAGTGGGATGGGGAGAGAATTGGAAAGATAAAAGTGAAACAACTCATGGGTTGAGATAAAGACATTTTAATAGGTAAAGCAAAAGCCACGCACACAAACAAAGCAAAATAAGGAACTGATTCCCTAATTCCCACGGGCAGGCAGGTGTTCAGCCATCTCCAGGAAAGCAGGGCTCCATCACGCGTAACGGTGACTTGGGAAGACAAACACCATCACTCCAAATGTCCCACCCTTCCTTTTCCTTCCCCCAGCTTTACATGCTGAGCATGACGCCATACGGTGTGGGACATCCCTGGGGTCAGCTGGGGTCACTGTCCCAGCCGTGTCCCCTCCCAACCCCTTGTGCCCCCCCAGCCCCTCGCTGGTGGGTGGGTGAGAGGCAGGAAAGGCCTTGGCTCTGTGCAAGCCCTGCTCAGCAGGAACTAAACCATCCCTGCCTTATCAACACTGTTTCCACCACAGATCCAAAACAGAGCCCCATGCTAGCTACTGTGAAGAAAATTAACTCTACCCCAGCCAAAACCAGCATGCTTCCAAAAATACACATTAAAAATTAATATATATAGGAAAAATCATAGATACCAGGGAAGTTTGTCAGGAATGCACCCTGTTCTTTCCTCACATCTCTGACTCATGTAGTAAGAAAATGAACACATAGTTTAAATGACCGATTATATTTAAATTAACTTATAAATAGCCAACTTAAAAATCTGGGTCTTCCAAATTTTATTTCATTCTTTCAGTGATTTCAGAGAACAAAGCAGACTTATAAATTCAATGGCCAGCACACTGCTGTTTCCCTCTTGACACCCCCACCTCCCCCGCCCCGGAAACATGGTAAGATAATGTTCTGTAGGAGTTGTACAGTTACACTGAAACCTAATTGTTTTAGATCAGTCTTGAGTCATCTGCTGATAAAATTATAGAGTAGGATTGGAAATGCCATTTCAAGAAACATCTTGGTTCACAAAGATAAAAGCCAAAATGGAGAAAGTATGAGCGAGCTGTGTGTGATGGAAGTGGTTTCTGTGAAAACACAAACTGGGTAAGAAGGCATCCGTCTTGGTATTAGTGCTGAGAGAGGGTGAAGACATGGGCTTTGGTTTGGGTGGGTTTTAACCAATTCAGTGATTACTGTCATATTCCTCACTGCCACATTCATCCCTGGCACCTGTTTGCTCACAACTGATGGCAAACAACATGCAATATTCTCTGTCATCAAGTACTGCTGTGACAAACGAGTTTAAAAGGATTTTGCAGCTTCCCAAAGACCTCAGAGACTAGAAGACACCATTTCCAAACTCAG
>VZTV01075476.1:0-22416 GCA_013400875.1 Anhinga rufa | reverse complement strand
TAATCTGGCCACAGAACATACGTGGCCGGTGCGAGATGTGGCCATATAGTAGCTGAGCTCTTCTTCCTTAGAAGCTTTCCTACCCCTTTTGCCCTCTGTTGTACAGGACAGCTGATGGTAGTCGCTACAGACATTAATTATTAACTGATTGGCAAGGGCATAATCAAAAAAGAGGCGAATTAGAACAGTGATCCATGATCTAGATTTTTAAGCCAACTGACAAAACTGTACCTTTAATTAATGTGAGGGAAATATAATAGGAAGACTTCGGTGTCAAGGGCTCTCTCTGTTAAATTCTATACACACAGTAAGTGTTAAAATGCAATAGCTGGAAGACAAAAAATTTCAGTAATCATGATGAGATAAACAAAAGTCTGCACTGAATTAATGTTTCAATAAAATGCCTAAGTAACATATGTCTCAACCTGGCTAGAGTCCTAAAGTGGAAGTAAAAGACTTTAATTACATGATTGATGGGTACTTCAGGAGAGAGCTCAGGATCCACAGTGACTGCAAGGTCATAAGTGCTGTCTGGTAAAGGGGAAAGGGAACTACAGTAGGAGTGAAATAAGAACCCACCACAGGTGATGGAGAAGGCCATCTGCACTGGAGAAGCAGTCAACAGCATACAGAAGCTCTGTTCTAACTGGTGTTATTACCTTGGAAGAAAATTTAAGAGCTTTGTGCTTGGCTGTCTTACAAAAAATTATGCAAAATATCCAGCTGCTTCATGCAGTGTTCAGGGACTAAAAAAGTTTGGGGTTTTTTGCTAGTAAACCACATTGGGAAAGCACAGAAAATAACTTGTTCCAAAAAAGTAAAAACCCTGCACTGTTGATTGGTGACTGTTGCTGACACTAAACTTTCCAAGGCAGTTTATAATAATTAGAACAATATATAAAGTTATGCATTTTTGTCGAACCATTCTTGCCGAAGTAGTTGCCAGTTTTTATGTAAGAGGGTAGCTTATGTGCAGGTAACTGCGCGTTTCTGTTCAGGTATCCCTGTCACGTATTCTGAGATTCTGATCCTGCACGTGAAACCATCTGAGACAATTAATACGGCCAAATCCTGGTCATGTTCTCCTTAAGTGCACGTGAACTAGAATTTCATCTGTGATTCTCTGTAAGAATTGGGTTCAATTATTATTATCGTCATCATCATCATCTTTTTTTAGCTGTGGTGCTGCAGCCTGTGCTCTCACACAGGCAGAGGATTTTTTTCTGTAAACTCTTTAGTTGATTGCAAGTTTATTTTAAATATTGCTTTCTATTTCCAGTAAGGTATTGAGAGCAAAGCCTTTCTTTTTGCGCTTCTAAATTTTTAATATCTAAGTCTTTCTGTGGCTGTTAACTATGTACGCCCTTTCTAGATATTGCTGTCCCATTCAGTTTTCTTCTATGATAGCCTTTGTGGCACTACTTGATATGGAAAGCAGAAAATACTATACTTTTCAAAATATTTTTCTTCTGTATCTTGTGGTCATTGAATATTTGCTGTTAGGAAAAAATTAAATGTCTGAGGTGAATTTACAGAATCTAGGTTAAATAATGATTCCTTGTCCCAGTTTAAATTGTGTCCCAGATTCGAACATTGTTATATAGTCAAATCATAAAAATTAATGGTGAATCTGTTTCATAGCTGATTTTTAGTTTCCCCCGAGATGATACCCTATTAAATTATTTCGATCTTCTACATTTCATGTATTTAATTGTTTTTTGAATTCTCTTTTGTTTCCAGTGGCTATGGGCAAAAAACAGGTAGAAAGGTTACTTTGCCTAGGGAGTATACAGTTTTTCTGATTCATTTTCAGTAATTTGAAATATTTTAATGTTCACGGCAGTATAATATAGCTTATTAAGTAGGATTGGGCAATTGGAAATGTTGCTTTCTGGGTCACCACTTCAAAAACGCCTACATGCAAAAGTAACTTGTGTTTTACACAATTATCATCGCTGTTATTCTCAAATGAAGACTGAGATAAAAATTGGCCAAGGAGCCAAGCTGCCTTCTCACCATTCGGTATAATCCATCTAACTCAGGTATGGGAAGCATTGTCAGTGCAGCGTGTGCCTATTCTGCCATACCAGTTTGCAGGACTCTCATAAGCTTATACAAATGAGGTACTGCTCAATAAAAGCATCCCTGCTCTAGAAAACTCAACATCAATTTTAGTCATTTTCTGTATGTCAAGTATAATGCGTTTTGTTAGGATAACCTTAGCTAATATTTTTTTTTCTTAATGAGGCAGGTTGATAGAAATTTCCCAGAAACATATTCAAGGTTAAGGTTGTACAGGTACTCAGTATCGCTCTGTTGTTGAACCAGTTTGTAACGTACTACATCACATTTAGATAAACTTAAAGCAATAATATTCTACGTAACTGGGGATGTGGACAAACGGAGGAAAGAAGGTGGTGAAAGGGAGAGGTGAAGAGAAGCAGAGGAGTCGTATGAGACTATAAAGTCTTGTCTGAGTTCTGAACAAGCAGCAAAGGAAAGAGATCAGAGAGTTTCTCTGAACCTTAAAAACTGCCAAGAGCGGAGGCGGCTGTAGAAGAGTTGAGCCACTACCTTTGGGTGCCGTGTGGTTCCCCGAAAGAGTAGAATGACAATACTCTTTTGGCACCCAGTCTTGGATTACAGTCGCTTTACACTCCAGGACCGGTATTCGGGTGTCATACATCTTCCTGTTTTCCAGAGAGCTCTAACTAGGTGTTTAGTAAGCATAGAATCTCCAGCTTTCTGGTGGAGATATATTTCAATGTATTTGCTGTACTACTGACACTAATAGAAGAGTTATATCATAATCAGTGGTCTGATGTCATAATGAAATTAACTGCAATTACATTTATATATTTGTGCATTTTAAGCAACAGTCAAATGATCCTTTGAAATAAGCTTTGTTTATAGAAGAGGTATACAAATCAATGCAGTGTTCTGGAAAGAACTAATATGTTTGGAATACTGTAACTATAACAGAAAAATAGTTTGAGTGCCGTGAACAAAAAAATGGCTTTTCCAACACCTTTATGCTGATCTTTGTAATTATATATTTGCTCTAGTAAATAAAATTTATATGGTCTTTTAGCTGATTATCTTGTTATTAGGAAAAATACTTCATTTAAAGATGAAATTTCATCCCATATATAGCTGACATGCAAATCTGATATAAAGATGAATCACACAAGCCTCAGTATGTTGGCTGTGGGGGGGGGATACAACTTGTAAAATAGGGATTTCTGTTATCTTGGTTCCCGCTGAAAGTACTAATTCAGATTCATTTTACTGCAGACAGTCTAGTATGAGTTAATCTGCACTGAAAACACTGAGAATCATTTCACTCTATAGTCATTAAATAAAAGACAAGATGGTGGAATCAAAGGAAGGCATTGAGGTGACAGTGACCTACTTTGCTAAATCAGAGGAACGGACACAGAAAAACTGCTTTAGGATCCATCGTTGCAGGAGCTAACCTTGAAAACGCTGAAAATAACAGAGCTTGTAGGACTGTTAATCTCAAGTTTGTGACATTAAGTAGAGTAGAAATTAAAAAGCTATGAATCACTATTAGAACAAGCTTATACATCATTTATTTGTGATATATTTCAACAGTGGAGTGTCTTCAGCAATCTACATGTGAAAAACAATACCCTGTGCACTGTTAAGCTGATTGAATACACAGCAACCACTTCAACAAATTTGAACGCTCCTTGCAAAATGCCTGGAGTATACTTGAGTAGAAAGATAATATGGGATCAAAATGTGTTTTGCTGGGACTTCTGGTTTTGATTCTATTATTTTTTTCCATTGGTCTTGGGGAAGACCTTTTTAGGTGCATTCACTGCTAAGTGATGCATTCATTACAGCAACATTTTCCCTTTTATTGATTCTCATTATCTAAAGAATATTCTAAATTGTCAGTTAAGACATTAGTTTATTGTATCTATTTATTAAGAGCAATATTGTACCTAAACTAAGCTATAGGTTGTAAGCAGGTGCAGTTTCATTGATATGAAGGTGACATGGTCAATTAACACAAAGTGGAGTTTTCATCTCGTGTCTGTAACCTGCTTCTAAAATTATTTAAAATGGTGAATTTTTTTGTTTTTAACTTTTCACATACCTCAATTGCTTTTTTTTTTTGTGTTGATTGAAAGTATGATGGGGGAAAGGAAATCAGAGGAAAGGAGAAAATACTGCTTTTGGCTTAGAATCACAGAATCACAGAATTAAGGTTGGAAAATACCTCTAGGATCAACTAGTGCAACCATCAACCCAACACTACTGTATCTCCTAAACCATGTCCCGAAGTGCCACGTCTACATGTTTTTTGAACACCCCCAGGGATGGTGACTCCACCACCTCTCTGGGCAGCCTGTGCCAGTGCCTGACCACTCCTTCAATAGACATTTTTCCTAATATCCAATATAAACTTCCCCTGACACAGCTTGAGGCGATTTCCTCTCGTCCTATCACTAGTAACTTGAGAGAAGAGACCAACCCACCCCTCACTACAACCTCTACAACAANGCCCTTCTCCGCCGGGCAGCTCCAGCCACTCTTCCCCAGCCTGCAGCGCTGCCTGGGGTTGGTGTGACCCGAGGGCAGGACCCGGCACTTGGCCTTGTTAAACCCCACACAGTTGCCCTCGGCCCATCGATGCAGCCTGCCCAGGTCCCTCTGCAGAGCCTGCCTGCCCTCGGGCAGATCGACACTCCCGCCCAGCTTGGCGTCATCTGCAAACTTACTGGGGGCTCACTCGATCCCCTCATCCAGATCATTGATACAGACATTAAACAAGACTGGTCCCAACACTGAGCCCTGGGGAACACCACTTCTGACCAGCTGCCAACTGGGTTTAGCTCCGTTAATAAGTAACTCACTGCTCATATTTCCTTTTATCTCTTTTCTTTGTGGTATTATCACCTTGTGGTGCCTTATTGTTTGTACCTTAAAGATGCACTTTCTTCAGAGAGTTTATTAGGCCAGTGGAGGAAGAAATGGATCGCAGTTGCCTCATTGTCTTCTTCCCAGCCAAATAGCTCTGTCATAAGGAATGAGCTGTCACACTGAATAGGCGTTTGAACCTTTGAAGCACTGATAAGGTGCAGACGTGAGAAATAAACAGTACCTGGTACATGTGGATGATCCTGTCTAGTGCTGCAGCTGATGGTACTGTCCTGCATAGTAATAATTAATATTAAAAATGGACTTGAAGAGATTGCATACATGCCAGTTGTAGTGAGGGTGACTGAAATACTGGGGTTAGATCTTACAGCTCACAATTGACTGCTGTTATGTGTCCGACTGGATTGTCTGATTCTCCATATGTAATACAGTGTGGAAGGCAGTTGACTGAATGTGGCTGAAAGTTGTCTTAATTTGTTTTAGCTCACAAATGGATGGGTCTCTCTCCTTTTATCATATTTAGAAAGAAGTGATACTCTTGTTTGTTAGAACTACTTTTGGAGTTTTGGCTGGCACAGCACAGTTTTCATAGGTGACAGTAGTAATAGCTATTGGTCTAATGGGTAGCCATTATGAGTAGGAATTAAGTTGTTCTTTGCAGTAAAGTTATCCAAGGGAAAACTGCAATTTCTGCTCTGGCTTGGAGTTATTTGCCTTTCCACTGATTCAGTTTCATTACACTCTTCCAGTGATGCTGCACTTAAAATGTCTCTATCACTTGTTTTCTCTAATTGCAGTCTTTGCTGCTGGTGTTTACCTTCCGTTGTTCTGGAGCCATGATCCTCAACTCTTGCAAGTTTCTCTATCACATTTTTCCACAAACTTTTTTTCTTTTTCTAAGCCATCTTGTGTATGCCTTAGCAAAATGCTACACCCTACTATACTAGCGTTTTTAGCGCTCTGCACTGTTTAAAGCCTGTGGAACACTAGACAGCATTGGCATTTGGTACACTTCAGTTGCCAACCATTACATCAATTGTAATCTTCTCTCTGCTTTCTTTTCCTCCCTGAATCTGTCCTCCCTTTATTTGTGTTTCATCTGTGCGTTCCTTTTTATTGTATATTTCAATTTAAAATTCTTTGCAACAAAATTATCACTTTATCAGAAAGCTTTACAATGCTGTTTGCAACACATTCATTGTAGACATTCTTTGGAATCAGTTAGATTCTTCATTTTCATTTTACCTTTTAGGCAGACAAAAACAATCACAATTTGATCTCGGAAAGTCAGGAATAAACTCATGATATATCTGATTCTTAATGGGTACCTGTAAAGTACATCTGTGGTTCATCACAACTAGCCTATGGCCATCTTCCTGGATGCTAAGAAAATGGAGAACATGCAAATATATTGGTTATTATGCCATTTCTTTGTGGAAGCGAATGTTCAGGCCAATTCTGGAGACTGTATTTCTCAGAAGACAAATGCCAACCCAGATTCCTTTGAAAGGAGAGGCAGCTTTAGGAAACATTTATTTCATTGTATTATTTAGAGAATGACCTTCAGTACTGATAGGATTTTCTTGTAGTGCACTTTACTTTCAAATAATGAGCTGTAAATCAACTAGTTAAATGGGATATTACTGCACAAATATCTGTATAAATTGGGAAACTTGGCCATGTGTTCTACAAGGACAACCTTTACCAGCTGTGGGTATTTTTCTGTTTCAAAAAACCTTTCCAGAGGTATTCTGAATTTCTTACTTCCCAGAGCATTAAGCTATACAAGCAAATAGTCCTTGTATTGTAGAGTGGTTGGAGCAGTAGAAGAGTGTTTTATGAGTTAATTGGTTTTCTAAGCCACTGCTTTTAAAAGGTTTAAGGGAATAAAATACATGAGAAATTCTGGGCAAAACAATTTATGTTTCAAAATACATAGAGAATAGTAAAAAAAGGGTACTGTGTTTTCTCTTTCTTTTTTTGTGGTTGTAACACAATAGGGTTTTTTGGAATTCAGCCAGTATTAATACTAAATAGCACTTCGGATATTTGGTAAGCTTGCAAAGCAGTTTAATTTTTTTTTCCTTCAGAAGTATCTGAACATGTTTTTTATTTAGATTTGGCTAAAATTATCTCTCATATGCAGATGATTATGCAATATCTGCCAACATCCTACCCTAAGACAGTTATAGCAGATGGTCGAATGTGTTTCATGTGGCATTTGTTTAAATGCAACTATATCTAATTTTTCCTGTAATTATTAACACCATTTTACTTCTGAGGACTCGATCTGCATTGAATTAACTATTCTAAACTATTTCTGCCAGATTTTGTCTCGAGAAGACAGCAGTTCAACCTTTATTTTTTGCAGGTCAAATATTTTGCTTTAACAGCCTAAGATTTATAAATCAGCACGTTGAAAACATACACTCGGAATAACAAATACTTTATCCAGTGCTGACTCTACTGCTGTATAAAGAAAATAGGGCTTATTTGATTTGTATATCTCTCTTCAAGTGTTAATTTTGAAGTAAAATGAGAATAGGGGACTGAGAGTTACTAAACTGACTCTGAGTATTTAATCAGCAATTTGAGGTACATATGACAAATATAAGCAAAGTCAGTTAAGGATGCACTTGCTTGAATAAACCCCCACAATGGGAATATAGGCAGCCTTACCTTCATGCCAGTGGTGGAAGACACTAATAAAATAGATCTCCACTGGATAATTGGAGTTGGATAATTTTACTGTTTTATAATATTATTATTATGACACATTACTGGTTAATTAAGCTTCATAAGATCTCTATACAAGTATGTATAGTACATACACAAATTTACACACGTGTATAATATGTGTGTGTATATATGCATACATACACAGACATATGTGTACAGTGAAATGTTTTAGTAATTACTTTGCTGGATTTATAAATCCTCTTGAGTTGCTGCCCATAGACAGCAGTTCTCTCAAGTGTGTTACTTTTACACATTTTTACATAAGGCTGTATTTTAAGTAATTTGACAGTCACAAAACCCCAAACAAACACCAAAAGGTGTTAAGCTTCTGTTTATCAGTGAAGATCTTCCTTGATTGCTTCAGCATCTCAGCTTTTATTTCTCTTTCTCCTAAACTAAACTGTCATCTCTCACTCTTGAATGTACCTCTTCCACTTCTATTGTCTAAACCAGCTGCTCTTTCCTCCTCCTCCCTGGTTCTTGTGCCCAAGTAGGGATCCTCCTTCCCAGCCTTCCTAGCTGGCTTGTTCTATTTTTGCCCAATTGCGTTATGCAAGACCAGTCTAATTTTTCTTGTGTTTTGGCAACAGGGCTCTACATGTACAGTGGAGTATTATGTTATTCTCCCTAGTCCCTTGCTGTTTAAATTTTTGTTCCATACAATTTCTCTGGTATGCTTCATGAGAATGGGGTTGGGTTCAAGTTGCTTTTTCTGCTCTGCCCTTCTGTCGACATACTGGTCAAACATGCTGTATTCAAACCTAGTTTGTAATGTTAGCGAGCATGATGTGTAGATACAACTCAGTATCATGGATAGGGCAGTCAGTCATGGGGTGCTTAACATGCATAGATAGCACTTTGGCTTTTAGGGTTTATGTCTGAGAATCATACTGCAGTTTTGCCTTGGCTGTGAGAGTTTTCAGTTTCTTACTGAGCATAAAAAGTAATAATATGGTACTGTTATTAGCTACAGAATAAAGCACTGTTAGCACTCACTTTTTATTTTAAATTCGAATACTGTATTGATTTTGCAATAGGAAGACATGCAGGTCAGCAACGCAGTAAACAATGAGCGATCAACGACAAAGCATTGGTTCAAGATACAATAGAGAGTTACAGAGTTCCAGTCAGAAATGATAGAAGGAAGTAAATCAAAGAAGACAGTACAAACAGAAAGCAGGAATAAATATAGGTGAAATAATATTGAAAGGACATTGAGATACCGAGAGGATTTTTACTGCATTCACTGTTTGCTATGGGGCATCATCCTGTGTATTTCAATACCATTTTTTTGAGAGCAAGAACCAGAATGCTTGGCTTTTGTGTTAGGTTGCTTCCAACAGAAGTAACACATCACTGTTTGCTTGCACCTCTTGTTAATGCCCGTAAGAAGGCAGCAGTTATAGTTCAACATCCACATTCTGTACAAAATGAACTAACCCTTTAACCGCTGATGCTAAACTAATAGTCCGGTCATAAGTCTCATGTAGCAGCAAAGGGAGAAAAACATTTAAATGGTCAGAGAGACATGAAGTGCAAACCAGCCTGCCCGTGTAGCACTAGGTCATCCAGCCTGAAATTAAACATCACTTGTAATGAACCGAGCAATAAACAGAATCTACTGTTTAGAAGTACTAAAATTACATTGAAACGTCATCTAAGTGACAGAAAAAAACCCACACATTTTCAGCATTGTTCTCCTGGTCAAAAGGACTTTTGAAAGATACTTTAGCTCTAGAATTTATTCCGAGATAATTGTAACAAAGACACTTGGAAAAAAAGCTATGGGAACATCTCTGATTGATGGGTAAGCACAATATTCTGATGCCCAGGTCTACACATAGCTATTTGTATGAATATATTTTTTACTTTAAGAAGCAAAATTAATACTATAACAAGTGTTTAGTTATAGACTGTATAATCTCTTTCTTGTTTCATGGGAGAGTAAGACAGTTCAAGTTGTCCAAGGGTCCAGGCGCACTGGAGACAGAGGGTTTGCATGGGTTTCCTGTACGCTGAGGCAGTTCTGTGCAGGAGTTTACAAGCCCTTCTGGTGATAGGTTGCACTGTGGTTAGATCTAAATGAGACAAGCCCTCTGTGCCCCCGTAAGCAGCATACAGTAGCCCTCATACAGTGGCTTTTTGCAAGAGGCGTTTTTGAACTAGACCAGCACATGCTTACATTAGGATTGCAGAAGGTAATATATTAAAGTAAGTGTATTCATTCTCAGAAATATTTTGTGTATTTTATCCCAATGGTAGGTTATACTGGTGGTAATTCTTGTGTGCAGACCAGCCTCTTCATTCACGGTGAACATGCAGAGACATCCGCTGGCTCTCAGCAGGATATTTTACAATACATGTCTTTCAGAGTCTTCCCGAGTACAGAGTACAATAAAATATATCAGAATTAAGTTTGGTTTTTTCTCCTGTGCTTTCATTTGGTAAGGTACTCTCCAGTCAGCTTTCTTTTGTAGTATTGCATCCTGTCTTGGAGACACACATTTTGTGGCAATAAAACACTTTTTCTCAAATGTATTTACTTCATTTACTTCCCTACTTTATTTTAGGGGGTTTGGGTTCCCAATATTCTCTGTAATTTTGGCATTGTTTTTCATTCTGCACTTATAAAAACTAAAAAGAGAGATTCGATAGTATGGGATACTGGCGAATACTGATGGAATTATAATTTAATGTAACAGAATTGATACAGTAGTAATTTGCATCCACCTGAGAATGAGTTAAGGTGTTGTGTGGGCAGTAGTAATCTGAGGAATGGGTACAAACTGCATCTCTTGGCAAGGGGTGGATGTCAGTTTGTGAATGTTGCTTCCCAGTGGCTCACGGTTGCTCTTACTTTTTAATAAATCTGCACATTGAATTTCTGCTTTTAGATTGTACGTGTTTAAAGAGACTGTCTCTACTGTGCTACAGATGCTGGTCATAATTCAAAATACAATGTAAAATGATGATAATGATGGAATCTTCCATCAACTGATTTTTATTTTTTTTAAGATTGTAGAACTGATTTGTGATTCCAGCTTTGAACCATTGTGTCTGCAGCGGTAGGAGTTGGTATGGCGGTAAACTGATAGGATGCAGTGGTTGGGACGGGGGTAAAGGAAAGGACACCTCTGCTTTTTTTCATGAAATATCCTTGCTGCTGGTCATGGCTGACTGTAATAAAGTACTTGAAAGTCCTTCTGATTTACACCAGTCATTGAACTGGGATGTTCTAGCCCTGCTGAACAGGAGAGGGTCAGCACTGCACTTTTGAACCACGGTGTTCCTGGCCTACAGAAATGACTTTAACGCTCACAGGGGCTATCCTGAAGCATGCAGAGTCAAAAGTTCAAAAATGGGTAAGGCATTGGAAGAGCATGAAGAAAAGGCTGACTGTAATGTTTGAGTAGATTGCCAGGCATCACTTTCCTGTGCAGTAGAGACGTTCATTAATGTCAGGTCGCCGTTACTGTGATCACACATTCCAAGAGAAAATGATAGGCTGTTTTTCAATGATGGGCTCAAGTATATCTCTTTCATAACCATTGCTCTTCTTCCACCTTTCCTGTACACAGCTTTTCCCTCTTCTCTAGCCCATCTGATCTTTTTATTTGGAAGAACTGTAATAAATGTAGGTGTTAGCCCTTTCTGCGCGCAGATAATCACAAAGTGGAGTGTGTAACTTGAAGCTTTGCATTGATTTTAAGGAATTGGTACCATTTGTTGTAGATACACTCTTTTTAGCATATTGTGAATCAATCAAAACTGGCACAAGCCAGTTGTACCTCTAGGCACTTCTCTGTCAATTTGTTACCTCTTTTGCTTTTTGTAGTATCAGTTACCCTGCCTTTCTTTTTAAATGTAAGCCTAAAACATTCATAGTAATGTTACAGACTCCTTGAGCCTTGGGGAAACCTGAGCTCTATTTAAAATTGTTCAAGAACTCACACACAAGTTTTATATGCTCAATATTTTTGTAAATCTGTGTTTGCAGCTTTCCAATATCTGTGCATTCAGAAACGCTTAGGGAGCTCTGCTCAAAGTAAATACTTAGTAGGGAGCCAGCAGTTCTCTAGTGAGTGGATCTGCATAGTATTATTCTTCTGTCCTTCCAGATGAGAGCGAAAATACTGCGTTGCATTCTGCTGCTTTACCTTGTCCTTCTTGCGCGCTTAAGGGTAGGGCACTGTTCAGTCTTGCTTAATTGGTACGCTCTCTGTGGTCTACCTATGATGATGCTATTACTGCTTGTTGTAGTGGTTGCTGATTTGAATTCTTGTCCTGCTGGGTGCTCTGACTGTGCTTCAAGGCTTATTACTGACTGAAGCAAACCTTCCTCAGTCCATGGAGGGCTTTTTTTTCTTCCCTTTCCTTGACACCCCCCCCCCCCTGCCCTTTTCTTTTGGGCTTTTTTTTCCCCCTTCTCTTTTTTGCTTTCTAGTTTCAGCTATGTTAGAACATGATGTTGCAGATACCTTTTATACTCATGTCAGTGTTTCAGCCCTCATCAAAGATCCTGTGTGCCAAAACCAGATTCTGTACTCGCATAGAACACCACCCAAACTCTCTGATGTTGTTAGGAAGAGCTCAGACACATGTTTTCCTTCTGGGAGGAGGGGGAGAAGTGGGAAAGGAATGGGAGTGCTGTTAGAAGTAAGAGATAGTCTCTTACTTATTTTCCTCTAGCTTAAAACTGATCTTTTTGTCTATACTGCCACTGCCACCTAGCTTCTGGGCCTTTTTTAGCTACCTGCACTTGTTTTCTCTCAACCCTTTTCTGTCTACCTGCACGGTTTTTCCTAGTCTGTCAGGAAACAGAGGTAAATGGTTTACTCCTTAAAGAAACAGGAACTACACTGTAATTGGGTTTTTTCCCTTGCATTTTGATGCCATTGCACCTTTCATACCAGGACCATGTGGGTCCCTTCCAACTTGGGACATTCTATGATTGCTTCATCCTTAAGTGGTATTTTATGTTGGATGAGGGACAGTCATTTTTCTGAAAAACGAAGGCTCTCCTTAGTCATCAAAAAGTCCTAGTCTCATTACTCTGTGGAAGGAAAGACTAACAGAAGCTTGGATAAGAAAGAGCTGTTCAATGACAGAGGCAAAACGTAACTTCCAGTGTATTTGTCTTGGAGTAAAAGTAATGTATGCCCTCTATTGGACAAGTAACCTATTGATTACAGTGTGACCAATGTACTCTCAAATCTCTGCTGTGGCTTTTTCACTTAATGGATATAAATGTCTATGGCTTTTTTCATGTTGGTTTTGAGAAATATTAAGGGTTACAGCCAGTGTGACAAAGAACTGCGTAACAGTTTTGATATCTTCCGACTTTAAGAGCCACTTTGTCAGCTTTAAAGTTGTATAAGGATACTGATTAATTTGTATTACGTTATGTAATTTCAAGATAAAATGATTCATGTTTCATCTGTTTAAAAAAACTTTTGCAGTGGCTTTCTTCTACTATGTGAAGAGGGACTACATAAAGAAATGTGCTACTGAATGCATTTATCAGCTAGAGAAAGGATTCTCTTTTATTTGAGTAGCTTTTCTAAGTGTTTCTGTTTCCTTCTTCCCACTTAGTTTTATATAAATTAATGAACATCAGGAATATCAATTCTGACATATTGCTAGGGAGAATTCTTGAGAGATTAACACTCTTACTGTTGCACATTAGTGAAAGGGCTGGGGGTGCTGAATCTTTAGCAAGGCACCGGTTCCCAAAATGTTCAATTATTCTTCTTAAATACGCCAACAAAAAGATATTGCTCAAAACAGTCAGAGCAGGTATCTCATCTAGTCTCTGCTTTATTGTTTGACTTGTCTTTTCTCTTGTTTATCTACTTTCCTGTTAGATTTTCAGTTACTACAGAATCATACTTTCTGATTAACGTACATATTTTCTACACATCCTACATATACATATAAGTATTTTTATATACATAAGAGAAGGAATCATACATATACATATATATATATATCTATAAAAGAAGGTTGTCGCAGTACATTTCAGGGCCTTATATTACCAAAGAGAAGTGAAAAAGGTTAAACCCCCTTTGCAAGTGCTCATCTGTTGTTACAAATAAAAAGGATTTAATTACTAAGGCTTTTATATTAATGTTGAATAGATAACCTTTAATCTAAAATATTAATTCTGCACTCAGAACAGAACTGTGTCACAGTTTGTATTGCTTCTGCTGGTAGATTTAGTTCATTAGGAACATTCAGCTAATCTTTTTTGAATAAAAACCTCTGTTTACCTCCCAAATAGTGCTTTATTCTGGTACAATCTTATTTTGTCCCCTGAAGTTTCAGCAGCCTTCCTGTGTCTTCTCTTACCTATTTTCTGCCTACTTGAGCTCCCCAAGGAAAATTCTCTTTGACAGATCTTAGCATACTGGTGTATCTGTTGAGGGTCATGGGCACTTTCGTTTTCCAGCTTCTAGAAAATGATCAAAACAGTCAGTTTTCATCCACGTGTCTTCCTTGCTTTCACGACTCTTTTCTCTTTGTTTCAATTACCAGCAGCTCCAAAAGTTGGATTCACTTTGTGAATACACATAACATTTGTGTTTTGATGTTATGTTCCAGAGGGACCATTCTCCATCCACGTTTAAAGTCCTCTAGAAGTTTAGAAGTTGGTGAGAGTTTGCAGTTCTATCTACTGGCTTATCCTCACAGAGGCTGAAGGGTCCTGCATCTCTCTTCATTAACGTGCTGTTTGTGGCTGCCTGAAGAGTTCTGCTTTACCTTCTGCAATTCTTGAAACTGACTGCTAGTCAGTGATTTCCTCCACTCTTTCAATTAGTGCCTCCACAAAACCACAGAGTAAGAGTATTTTTCAAGTTTGGTGTTCCCATGTTTCCTCGTTATCTCTGCCTAGGTTGTACGCTTCTGCTTTTTAATCTCGTTTAGTTATCCAGATATTTTAAAACCATTTTAATGGCATTCTCACCACCACAGAGAAATAAGTCCAATTTTGATATAGTTCAATGAGATTATTTTTGGCTGCTTTCTGTACGCTAATGAAATGGAGGTTTAATTGGGTTCATGTGGTGTGTCATGGTTTAACCCCAGCTGGCAACCAAGCACCACGCAGCCGCTCGCTCACTCCCCCACCGGTGGGACAGGGGAGAGAATTGGAAGGGTAAAAGTGAGGAAACTCATGGGTTGAGATAAAGACAGTTTAATAGGGAAAGCAAAACAAAACAAGGAAGTAATTCCCTCCTTCCCATGGGCAGGCAGGTGTTCAGCCATCTCCAGGAAAGCAGGGCTCCATCATGAGTAAGGGTTACTTGGGAAGCCAAACGCCATCACTCCGAACGTCCCCCTCTTCCTCCCTCCTCCCCCAGCTCTATGTGCTGAGCATGGCGCCATGCGGTGTGGGACACCCCTGGGGTCAGCTGGGGTCACTGTCCCGGCCGTGTCCCCTCCCAGCTCCTTGTGCCCCCCCAGCCCCTCGCTGGTGGCGTGGGGTGAGGGGCAGAAATGCCTTGGCTCTGTGTAAGCCCTGCTCGGCAGGAACCAAACACCCCTGTGTTATCAGCGCTGTTTCCAGCACAAATACAGGACAGGGCCCTGTACTGGCTATGGTGAAGAAGATTAAGCTACCCCAGCCAAAACCAGCACAGGTGCCAAAGGTAATGTTCTCCTGCAACTTGTTTTTACTTGCAAAGTAAGAATTTGGAACTTCCAGCAATTTGATTATATTATGTTGAAAGCTAATCAGTTCAGTTAGGTGCTTGAATGTATGTGGAAAGAAGAGTTGCATTACTAGATGTTTCGTCTGTAACTGTAAAGCCAGAGGCCAAGTATTCAGAAGAAATCCTTTATAAAAGCAGGTTACTTTATTAACTCACAGCTACTATACAGGGATTAGAGATGGGTTAAATGATTTGCAAATTCTAGGTAGTTAGTGAGGTTTGTGATAGAGCCGTGTATGTGTACATGAGACACCGCGCATGAGAGAAAAAGCAAATTTGGGCTTTGTTTGTATAGAGACAGAAGGGTAAGGGTGTGTGAAGGATAGTGCCCTTGACCATGATGCCTTGATTTAGGATGAATGTACCCTGTATTCAGTAACAGACTATATACTATACCTATCTATAAATATTCATACACTGTTCCCATTAATGACATCGTCCGTTGTCATTAATAGGGTGGCTAGAGCTTTCTCAGATAGTACATTGAGGTTTTGGTGAGTGACACTGCTTTGTTTCAGTATATTGCCCCAATCCTCTTTCTCACTGAATGAAATCCAGAAGACTCTGGTGTCAGTCTGGTGAAAAACCGTGCCGGAGCAGCAACATTTGCCTCCTTGACATTTGAAAAAGGCAGTTGCGATAGTGGCTCTAGGTTCAGTTCTCACTTTTATCCTGTGCTTAAACTTCTGATTAAGGTCATGCAGGACACCTTGTCATCTTTGCACCACTTAGTGTGACTTCTATCTGATGCTGAAGGATTTGCTAAGTTGTCTTTTAAGAATAATGTTCTGAGGAAAATAGATCTAAATGGATATATTGGGTAAAATAAATTCACCTGCAGTCCTGCGAAGAAGAACTGTAAATCTTCCCATGACCCTGTTCGCTAAGGAGGTTTGTTTATAGCATTATATTAAAACAGGAACAGCAGAGAAAGCTATATAGATATTCAATAGTAATTTAAGAGGGAGAATTGCATGGCTTGTGGGATTACAGAATATGGAATTTTGTACTTCCAGGTCATTACTTTGAATTCAAATACACTCCTGGTAGTAATAAAAATTTGTTACCAGATGACAGCTCTTCAGTTGCATGTATGAAATGAGTTGAGGCTTTCTATCCAGCTGGTAATGGGCAGATGCCTGCTACACAAAAACAGTGTCGCAGCTGACACTAGTACGTACTTTTATTGACAGCCTTAATGGTGTGGTCAGCAGTTAAATACATAATAGCAGAGTCACCTTTTTGACCTTAGATTAGAGTCGTCTAAGGTGTTCAGCGGTAGGCTTTGTGCAGAGAAAAATTTAGCAGATAATATATTTTCCTCCTTTATTTAGTATTGTTGAACATTACTTCAACGAGTAAGTAAAAATTAAGGGCAATTTCCAAATTATTGCTCAGTGGCATAAATACCTTATTAGAGACTATGTGTTGGTCCTTATTTTGTATGGCACCAACCAGCCTTTCCACAAGGGAAGCATCTGTAAGAAAGTGTATTTTGGCAGAGGCTAGCATTAATTTTTCTCACTTTTTCTCTGGGGCTTACCATTGTTGACACCACTGAATAAGAAAGCTAATTTATTCTGGATGTGTAGGTGTTACAGAACATAACTGCTTTTGAAGAGAAGATGTAGTGCATGTAATGTGTCTGATTTAAAGACAGTTGTCCTTTGGTGTTTGTAGAAGTAAATTCTATGACAAGTCCCTGTGACTGCTGTGTGACTCATTAAGTGGGAAGTTCTACCGGAGCTCCCACAAAGTAGCTTTTCACTCATGAAACTAAATCATCTCTCTTGTGCTTTCTCAAGAGGTTTGTTTTGCTCACAGTGTGAGGGGGTTTTATGTGAAGCTCTTGCTATTACACAAATAAATGCAATAGGAAAATCAGTTGCCTCATGATTCCTGAGATACAGAGGCTACCATGACAATCTTAATAAATCTGTCTCCAAGTAACTAGTATCACTGAGATAACACAACTATCATGGAAAAGAAAGACGTGGATTTACAAAAGAACATATACCCGTCTGTATGTATATATGCACACCCAATGCCGTAAGCAGAGGATGCGGAAGAGGAGCAGCTCGTAGTGATGCCAGGACCCTGTATACGCACACGTTGCAGTGCTGACCTGCGAAATGACGTTCTGTCCTCCAGCTGTGAATTTCAAGCCAAACAGTTTGATCTTGGTGATTGGAAATAATTCAGATTGCTGTTTATAAAATAGTGTGACTGATTCTACGGGGTATAACTCTCCCTGTGGCTGGAGGCATTATCAGTGTAGGACATTTGAAGATGCAGAGAAAAGAAGCCTATATAAAAAAAACCAAACCTGCAATTATTTAGAAATGTAAAAGAGAAACAAGATTTTTTTTTTTGCTCTCATGATCTTGATGTTCATCTTAAACTGAAGTGTATTATACTTTTTTCTGTCTCAGATCTTAAATACGCTTCAGAGCAGCCACTGTGTATTTCTGTCACTCATATATACATTATATGCAGCATTTTTAACAAATGTAATAATTTGTAAATACTTACGAAAATCTGTTTACATACACAACATAGGCTATTAATTGCCCTAAAGGCAATAAAGTTAACCACAAATTCCAGCACTCTGTGTTTTTGTTATTTTTATTTGGAGTTCTTGATATTCTTATGAGATGTTTTAAATAGAAACGCTGATAGATTTTTACCATTGGAACTAATGGGAGCTAGTAAAATAAGACTTGGCATGGAGCAGCAATCTTAATGCTGATGAACATGGCAAACATGCACTCCTTCCACTCGGGGGCAGTTGACACAGATGGCAGAATTGATTTTACCATGTGCTGTATGTCTTATTAATTGCCATGCCAATTAATATAAACTCCAAAGCCTGCTTCTGTGTTCCACTGTTGTGGACAGTTTGTCTGGTGTATGTTTACTGTAAAGTATCAGATGTCTGTATGTATTTTACGGGAATTGTGGCTTCTCTCCCTCCCTCTTTCTTTTGCTGTCCTTTCTTTCCCCCATCTCTCGCCCTCCCTCCCTTCTCCCCACCTCTGCCCCACCTCATGTTGATACTACCCTACATGGTTTTAAACTGTGTCAAAGAGCAAGAGTGTTTGAACCAAGACATTATTTAAACTTACTTGAATCTGCTCTGTTTGTTTGTAGGAGTAGGCTTCTCCCCAGTAAAACTTAACTTTTTAATTCTGGACTTGTGCGTGCATCTTAATATTTTGGGAAAGAAGATGAAAACCTATCAATTTTAGGGGTGGCTTAGCATCCAAGCAGAGAGCAATGGAAGGGACATTCTAGAAACAAGTGAACTTTATGTGCAGACTCCGTAACAATTTTCGTATTAATGTCTAGGGATGATTATATCTTCGAGTCTACTGTGTCACGTTTGGATGGACCAGAGAGTGTATTCTGGTTCCTCTGGGTGAGCTCCTGCAACAACAGTAAAATCATTGTGTAGAAAGGAAGATGGATGTAACTAATTGAAATCCCAAACTGATAAACCCTAGAGGGACACTACGCCGATGCTACCTGGTGTGAACCAGATAAAGAAAGCCTTGAAATTAAGAATGAAGCATTGCATAAAATAGTCTGGTAAAAGTGAGGATATTAAACCAAGGAATTACATGAAACAAAAATGCGTTGATGAAAACAAAGAGTGCGTTATTTGCTGGTTTTTCTAGGCCTGACAGAATTATAAACAGCCAATGGGTAATACTGCGTAAAAGTTGGGGAACATGTAGATTGGTTTATATGTTTTCTCAGTCCTAGGCTTGTCCTAAGCAGCTGCTCCTCTATTCTGGGAAAGTCAATAGAGTTATTATTACCAGTCAACAGTGTTGTCTCTTACACAATCGAGAATCGCAAATGCTGTGCTAGTGTCAGGTTTGCCGCAGCAGTAAAAGTGAATTGTAATTCCAATCCTCTGTCTGGTGGGAGAGAGCTTAAGAAAGGTTATGGTTGGAGGTCTGAAAATTGAGTGGGCTGCCTCTCAGGGCTACTAAGGAGTCAGAAAAGCCCTGGAACTGTGACAATTAAAGTGATGTTTTTGTAAAAGTTTTCATGTCCTAAAACCTTTGCAAGCCACGTATATAATAAAAAACCCACTGGGAGTAAGGAGGGCTGTAACAGCCCCTAGTACCAGTCCAGAGTAGGGAATACGTGTAGTAGATTTCACCTTCTAACTTACACATTTCATCTGTGCAAATGTCTGCTGTTTCAGCTGTCTATGTTTCAGTGGTAAATTCACTGTTAGTAAAAGTTATGTTTCTAACGATTACAAGCATATCTATTAAATTTATGATGCAGCAGGAATTGCAGCGTGAAAAATTACCCTCTCACAAGGAAATGATTGTAAAATGTTATTCCTTCCCTGCAAGCACGATATAAACACACTAATTACTAAAAGTGTTTTTATCGTTTGTGTTAAATAGCTGTTTTTCAAACATTTAAGGGTTTTAGCAAAAATATTAGAAAAAACACCCAAACTTTACCAAAATAGTCTCATCTCACAGCTTTGTTAGCAACACTTTGCATTTCACTTTTCATGCCAGCTTTCACAGCGTCAGACTGTGGTACAACTCTGAATTATTAAAAATGCATAATGATTCTTTGACGCACTTTTTCTTCATTCTTTTCTATTACAGGATTTGACAGGTATAACTCTCAATATCTTTGAATTACAAAATTGGTACAAGCTAATCAATAACCCATTCATTTTTACCTGCTTTCAAGATTTTTGTGAATGTGTCAGTTTTACAGGCTTCAGCTGTCGAGCACTTGTAGTAGGTGTACTGTTGCTTCCTCGGTATATGTGTCGGCATAATACATGCGGACGACTACTACCTTGTGATCGTCCGTCCACACAATAGTACAACAGAAGCTTATGTAGAATTGTGAATAACACACCAGTGTGATCATGACTAACTAAAGGTAAAAGGACAAACCATTGTTGGTTACTGGGGCAGTGGCATTTTGACCCTTGATGTTTGTGAGAGAAACGGAAAACCTCAACCTGACCATCCTTCTGACATCCCTTGTTGTTGCCTACATATATCATCAGGCAGCTTATAGCCACTGGGTGTGGTGTTCAGTCTACAGAACAATGAACTGTAGGAGAATCTCTAGCATGAGGCAAAGGAGAGGATTCCCACAAAATTATTTTTGCGATGTTTTGTGATAGGTCAGAGAAAAGGTCTTTGGGGGAACACTAAGAATCATAACTTGTGCAATTTATTTTTGTTTTGTTTCACAGACATAAATTGATCACAGTATTTTGCAGTGTGTTGCTTTGCGCCTATGCAAATAAAAGGTTGTTTGGGGGGTTGTGTTTTTTTTTTTTTTTTAATTTGTTTTTTTTTTTAAGGAATCCTTGAGGTTGAAGTAGTTGTAAATGAGAGGAAGAAGTATTTTTCTACTCATATAATAAATGGCTAGAAGGTATGCAGCGGCTAGCTAATTTTTTTCTCTTGAGTTGGTTTATTCCACTTTAGAAAGGCTTTTATTGCAAAAGCAATAAAAGTCCTACACATTTTGCTGTTTAATCCCAGGACAATTTTATGTGTTGTTCCAGTTAATCAGGTTCAAATCCTGTTTCACAGGATTTAAAGCATTATGATGAATTATTAAGACATAAATTATGGACAACCAGGATATTCATAAATTGGGGGAAAAAAGAGATAATTTAGAAATCAAGGTGGGGTTTGCAAAAAGCAAGATTTTTGCTAATGAAGTAGACTCCATGAGTGCCTGTTATAGAGGCTAGCCTAGCTGTGGTTAAATTAGGTTTTGAGGATGCTCCTGATGAGATTAGAAGTAGAAGATCAGTATCTGCTTTGTTACTGCATATTATTTTCTTTTTCAGACATTTTAGAGAAAACATTAGTTTCTCAGAAAGCATTGTTCCAAAGTTGGAGAAAGACTAAGCTGTTCCCTCAACCCCAGAGAGCAGATTTGAATTCTTGACCTTAACAGGTGCTTCAGAAGATTCCCATGTCTCAAATATCTTTTACAATATATTTTGTATGTATATCTCTCATCAATCTCTGTAGAGAAGAATCCCCTGCATGTGCTGTCCAGAACCTGGTCTGTTCCCACTGAAAGTGAAATACAATAGAATTCTTTTTCTAATGGAGAATATTACATGCTAAAAGTCTAGCCTAAATATGTGGAATATGTTACAAGATGTCTTCAATTTCTCGTGCTTATTTAAGGATAATTTGATGAAACAAGGCAAACCCCTACGTTACTTGTTTTCATCTTTTTTGATAATTTGTTGATCCTTAAAGCTTTTAAGAATGCATATTTGCATTTATTTCAGTTTAAAAAATAAAATAGATGAGTTCAGGTTCTGAATATCAGGTTTAAAAACATACGGTGGCTTCACTTTAACACCTTAACACACGTGGCCTTTATATGCATATCCAGGCACTAGAAAATCAAACCCAACTCATATAAGAGAAAAACAATTGTAACTCCAGTTCAGCCTCCTTCCCATCATCACTACTGTGAACAACTTGCAGTGCTTTTTATCTGGAGAGCTCTGGCAAGTCACTGACAGGACTGCAGCTGTGTCTGCCGGAAGGAGGGCTCACTTGTCCTTTAACTTACGTAAAGCAACAGCAAGATGATTGTGTTTCTGAGGGAGGGGCGATGACAGGATCCGCATCAGTCAGCAGCACTTCCAACCTTGACCTTCTTGACAAAACAAAACACCTAACAAGATCCAGTAAAAGATTTCGGGAAAGAACCCACAGGTGACCACAGCACTGGTGATACGTGGCTTTTCCTGACTTCCTTGAGCTTCCTGCAAGTACTGGGGTTGAGGGCTCCACATCCCAACACTCCATCTCTGTTCAGCTTTAGGCTGCTTGTTGTGATGTATCACATCGCTCCTAAGGCTCTATCAGCAAGTGTGTTGAAGGCATCGTTCTAACAAGTTTTAAAAGTAATCCCATCCTAATAAGGAGCTTCTTCTTACCCAAAAATAGCAGCTATTATTTTTTATTCTTCCTGTTTTCTGTAGTGCTTTGTGAAGCTTTTAGAATTTCTCATTTGTCTC
>VZTV01075471.1:0-10888 GCA_013400875.1 Anhinga rufa | reverse complement strand
CAGCTGAAACCATAACAATATGCATCACGTAAGGTTGTGAGGCAAAAGCATATTTCTTGTTTAGAGATGGTTGTCCATATTCTGAAATACGTGTTCGAATTTAGATTCAGATGATCCGTGTTTTTCTAATTCTTAGAGGGTGTGTATACGTTAGCGGTTAAGTTCAAAACATCAGAGCCTTTTTGAGGCGCATGTCTCGACCATCCCCATTTACCATCCTTTGGTTCAAAGCATGGAGCTCTCTTGGAGCTCATGTACGGTATTCCTTTCACGTGAAACTAAATTGGAAGAGAAGTTCCAGGAGCGCTTCTAATACACGCCAGCTAATGGGAGTTCAGTGCCAGACGAGAATCAGCGTGAAGCACAGTCCAGAAATACGCATGGAGGGTGTCAGGAGCACAGCGCCAACCGCTGCCTCACTTTATAAATCCACTCCTGCTGGGGCCACTCTTCGGCTATGGCAAACGTAGCCATGGAAAGAATCGCTTAGGAAGCTCAGAATTTTTTGCATATAGTTTTTCTGGTCTTTGAGAAACAGAGGCAGTGGTAGCAGGAACTGTGGGCAGGGTGGAAAGAGACTTTGAAGGTAACCATTTTGGGTTTTAAATGTCCTTTGAGTTCCCTGTAGTGCAAGAGGCCACCTGAGGCACAAACAGCGCCAAGCTGACCTGGGAGTATTCCAGAAGTCCTCAGTGGGATTGTTTTTTTTCTATTTCATCTTTAATTACTAACTTGTTATCTTGAAAGTGTTTTTCAATGAAAAAAGATGCATAGGTGCCCTTAATACTGGGTTTCTGTGCATCTGCAAGGGCCACAATTAAACCACAATAGCTTGCTTTTTTCACAGCAGCTCATAGCAGACCGTGAGCATCAAATAGTCCTAAAATATTTTCCCATCTATTTTTAGCCAACAGAGGGTACACACAGAAGTGTAATTATAATGGAGTCTTTGCCATTTATAATAGGAAGAGAATTCATGCCACTGGATGATTTTCTTCCAATTCCCTGCCAATACCAATTGCTTCTAACTAGCATATATAGTCAATTATAAGCTTTATTTGGCCAGCACATACATCTGCAAGCATAGCAAACAAATGACTGCTCCAAGCACTCTGCATGCCAATTACTGTGCTTAGAGGGATTTGGACAAAAGAAAGAGATGCATGAATGCACTCCAGAGCAAGGGTTTTTTCTTGTTGTTGTTGTGGGGTTTTGATTGGTTTTTTTAACAGTTCTCTTTTATCCGCTATCTTTGTCTTCTGTTTGTTTTCTTCCCTTCTCGTACTACTGTGTGGAATGCTGAATGCCGATGAGAGAAACCTCTTCGGAATGTCAATCAGTCATTTTTCATTAGCTCATTTAGGAATAGGATGCCCAAATTGGACTCGGAATAAGCCAGCTGGAGGCTACCCAATTATCAGGACTGAGCTATCTAGAGCTGTCTTCCTCTATCTGATCACAGTTTTCAGTCATGGGGATCTTCACTTGTTGAGCATTTTGTTAACCATCAGTAAAAAGTGCTGCTACTATGTAATGTATACGATAGCTATAATTACATATGTCTTCATAGAAAGAGAGATAAAACCAAGGTTACTGATGCGTTTGTATCTGTGTAAGAGAAGTACAAGACAAAACGTGATAACTTCATTCTGTAGAAAAGTTTTTAAAAACCCCCACAAATTAATAAATGAATTCCAGGATGTGGCACCACTGCAAGACCACGGGTTAACAAGGAGCTTGGCACGATAAGGGGATTGATTCATACTAGGACAGAGTGACAAGAAAGATAATAAACCTAGAAAGAGAGAACAGACTTAGGCCTAAAATGCTTTTCGGAGTTGTGACTATAATTTAATGGGTTCTGCTTTGATGAGAGGCCATTCTCCCAGAGAAATGAGAGGATCCTTGAAAACAGAAGGTGTACTTCCTGTTCATAACTCATGTGAAATTTTAGTATAACAAATAAAAATTATGCAAAGATAAATGTTAAAAGGTGGCTGTGTAAAAAGAGCTACTAGAAATTATGGCCACCGCTAGTGTCTGCTGTCTGATCTAGGAAAGATCTATGAGTTATTTGGATTTTTTCCTCTCTGTTCTTGCATCCTACTGAAGAGATGACCTAAAATTGTTCAGCTTATGAGAGTTGACAAGATCAGAGAGCACGGTAGTATGCCTGCAGGGTAGCGAATTTTTCCTGTTGAATTCACTGAAGTCTTAGGAAATAAAATAACAGAAATAGGACTGAAACTTAGGCATCCACCCAGACTCAAAAAAAACCCCCACCAGCACCTGGAAGGATAAAGTCATCTATGATTCCCACACAAATACTTTTTTTCGAACACTCATGCAAAATTAGATCTTACTGAGATAATTTGCAAAACTATGTGGAGCAACCATTCAGCATTCTCTTCTGCCACGGTTATCTGGAGGGAAAAGCACCTTATTATGGAATTAGTACCAGTTATGCTAAGGGGGTCAGTCCAGGAAAAGTACGCCATGATTAACAGCAAAAAAAAATTCGGGCCTTCAGAGGTGAAAGCACCTTAAATTTCCAGTGTTCCGGGAGCCAGCAAATTTGATCTTGCTGAAATGTGGAAAAAAAGCTGGCTATTCAGAGCCTCAGGCTACACCACCTATTCCTTACCCAGCCCGTGATGCATCACCCCACTTCCAGTGTATCAGTTGGAAAAGTGAAATTATCAATAACTTTAAAGTGGTACAAACTGTCTTGGAGGTGTCAAGCTGAAAAGCAGGGGAAATATTACTATACAGCAAGCAAACCTTTAACAGTGCTCTATTGATGCAAAAATGTAAATTATTTAAACGAGAGAAAACAAAGATGCTGTAAAAGTGTGAAGATACAGACATTTAGAGGGAGAGGACAGCGCTCTCTGCTTCTCAGTTTCCAGTGAGTCCACAAATTTCAAGGTTAACTGTGTTGCTCTTAGTGAAATAATTTTTCCCATGAGACTTGTAAGCAGAAGACTAGCTCGCATGTAGGATGTAACGGGGCAGAATACTCCGTTGCCTTTGTTCCCATGCTGCCTGTCCTACAGGACGCAGGAAGGATGTACAGCATCTGGAGTCCTCAGGAAGCGTCAGGACCGGCAAAGCGGGATTTCATGTCAGAGTTCTCAGCCAGTGATGGTGCAAAAGAGCACAAAGCAGCTCCCCGCTTCTCCACGCTCTGCCTGCGCCCGGGAGAGCACCATGCTTCTGCCTCCCTGCACGTGCTGACTCTTGGGCGAGACAGGAGGAAGCAGGCAGTTAACCTCTGCATCAAGACACAGGAGGTTTTTCCCCTGTGCTGCCATGAATCCCTTTCACAAATACAGAAGAAAACTTGGTCAGAGGCTGCCTGTGTGATCAAGGAGATAGTAGGGATCCGAGGGTAAATGTCTTTTGCTCCCTGTCATTTCTTGGGGTGCTTTGCTTGCAAACAGCTGTCCATTTCTTTGCTGATGAGTTACAGAGAACTTTGGTTGTAGATCATGGTTTGGGAATTAACCCAGCTTGCAAAAAGGATTTCACATCAGTACTCCACATTGTGGCGTTTGACTGAACGATAAACAAACGGGGATAGACCAAAATTTAATATTCTGGTTCTGAAATTCCATTTATTGGAGTGGAAGTTCTAATCTATACTGTTATCTGTTCCCTTGTATCCTTCTAGGAAGGTTGGGTTTTTTTTCCTGAAAACCTTGTTTCCTTTCCGTTTTCGCCTCCAGGACTACTAAAAAGTATATGCCGTCTGTATTCTTAGGAAGTGCGATAGATAAGACAGGAAAAACTTAGCCCACCCTAGGTACCTCTTTGTTTTTAGAGCACTGCAGACCTTTACACACCCAACCATTCGCTCCATTTTATCTAGTTAGCTCAATCCATGGAAAACATAAAGGCGCAGCTCAGACTATGAAAGGTTATGGAGCTTGGCTCTGTGGCAGGTTGATATATTTAAAAGAAAGGTTGACTTTTTATGGAACAGCCATAAGTTCTACACTGCTTCAAAAGGAAGAACTGACAGGGAAAGCAGAAACTAAGTTTTCACTTATGGATGCTTTGGTAGTGGCAGATATAAAAAAAACACCTTATTTAGACAATTAAAGGAGTACAGTAATGACAATTATATGACTCATTTAAAAGTGAGGCTTAATATTAGAGTAAAAATTATTCCTCTCTGCTATTGTTATCTGTAAAAATATATTCTAGAGTACACAATTCCAGTGTTTTTTCCACATACAGCACCTGTATTTTCCCCTTTAATTTGCAAGATTAGATTTTTAACTCTTTCTGTGCTTACCTACCTAAAGATGCCTGTACAACCAAGCCTCCTCTGTATGACACATCAAATTAGTCATTATACTTAAATAGATTTTCACACAGGTGAATTGAAATGCAGAAGCATGCTGATCGATGTGGTGATGTACAGCACAAAACTTGACCAAAAATTTGGGTTGTGGTGTGGGTCAGCTCTGTATTTTAATGTGGTCAATATTCTTTCATCAAAGCGGTATGTTAGTATGTTTTTGGAAGCACAGAGGGAAAACGGTTCTTGAAAACAAGCTGAAGAACACTCCTATTAAGATGAACAAAGCCAGGAAGGGGTGTTTATGAAAAAAAAAGTTCAGATTAGTATTGAATATTTACCACCATCGGTTACCGGGGCTCTATCGGAATTCTCTTACAATTTTTTATTTGTTCCCAGGGTTCACCAGGGGAACGTGGAGCAGCAGGCACTGCTGGCCCAATTGGTCTACCAGGTCGTCCTGGGCCTCAGGGTCCTCCTGGCCCCGCGGGGGAGAAGGGTGCACCCGTAAGTGGTCACAGAGTCACGTAAAACTATCACAGCACAGACTTCTCGTTCAGAATGTTACTCTAGTACTTGCCTGTCAAACACGTCCTCAGAATACCTGACCTACTCCTTTTATATTTACAATTAAGTAAGTAGTAAAACATTCACTGTCATACCCTCTAACTCCCAAGAGGGGTTAAACCCATTATTATCACAGCAGGGAGTGAATATAATTTAAAAGTTTGTCAAATCAGTCTTTCATTAAAACCTTGTCCCCAGCCACTGCGCGTTAGAGTACAAGTGTATTTGTCATCGGTTCCATTATTGTTTAGTATAATTTTCTGATGCATTCTCTTCCCTTTATGGTTTCCTTTTTGTTGGTTTTTTTTTTTTTTTTTGGTAATGTGACTCCCTGTACTGACATNTGCCTCCCCCAAACTCCTTCCACCCACTGCAAAAGGACCTAAAACCCTTCTGTAATCAGACGTCTGAGGGACAGATGCCATGGGACGTGGGGATTTGTGTTCAAGAACCAGACTAACATTTATCCTGGCAAAAAAACAAGGATGAAAATGTGCCAAAGTAAAGCAAAGCAGATGATGTCAAAATTGGGTTTTGCCTGCTTTAGGAAGTTGGTTTGCTGAAGGAGTAAGATAAGATGTTCTCAGTAACCTATAGTGGTTTGGAACCTTTGGTGGTAGGTTGAGGGTGTCAAAATAATGCGCTCGCAGCAGAGACATTCTGTTGACTTCTGGCAGAACTTAGGACACGGCACCTTTCGGGATCATCTTGCATGTTTGCTCAATCCAGCCCTGTTCTGTTAGTTAGCATAGGGTAAAGGAGGCTTAGAGGTTCGTTTTTCTGATGCATGAGTGTTATTTATCCCACAGAGAGTATTTGCTGTAATTTAATTTAATTGTCTTTTATTATTGTATAAAGAAAACATTTTTTTTTTTTCTGACGTGGTTTCCTGGTGATTTGAATAATTTTGAAGTTTTGAAATATTGTACACGACAGTGAGAAGCAGGTGTTCAGTCGCGTACAGTTAGATGAGTCTGTAAATCAGGGTGCTTTCATTATAAGTTCATATCGAAGGTGACATGAGGAACGCAATTTCCTTTATTTAGAGCTCAGTTGCACTATACTTCAAAGCCAGCTCTTGTTGCCCTTTGCAGTATAGCAATCAATATCTGAATTAGTATGACATACTATTGATCACCGCAGAATTGCCCCCTTTAGGCCTTCACACTTGGAAAGCAGCAGCATAAACCACAGAATAGTCATATCAAAGGGAGCGTTTAAAAATACTGTGATACTGACTTCAGCTAAGTGTGAAGGAAACCATTTTAAACAAGAAGTTTAACTTTTAACTTTCAATTACAGGGTGAAATTGGTGAACCGGGCCAGAAAGGTAGTAAAGGTGACAAGGGAGAAAACGTGAGTAGCAAAATCCGTTGTCCATTACATTCTTCATAAATAAAAAGTATTCATGCATGAAGTATGCAGGTAGCCTTGCTGCATCAATGAACAGAAACAGAGACACACTTCAGAACGTTTCTTCAAACTAACGCTGAGTTTTAACGCAACGCTAGCAGGTTGGGCTTACAGAGCCATACATATACTTCGTCTTTCTCATAGTTCTTGAGCTTACAGAATCATTAAAAAATAGATAGGTAAACTACATTCCTAAGCACTCTTCCTGTATCATTTTAATTCATCCATTCTACGTTTGAACTGGGAGAGACCAAGAATATACATATGTTCTCTCATTGTCTTTACCTTCACTGGCTGCCTTGTGTGAACGTACCCAGCTTTAGCTTCCTGGCCGTAATGATGAAAAATATAAAGATGCAGTAGAGAAGTCTACTAATATAGTTTTGAAGTATTTAAAGAGTAGCTAATTCGTGGAGAGAAGGCTTAACTGACTGCAACATTTCAGAAGAGCAAAGACCTCAGGTGAAATGGCTTATGCGAGTTTTCAAATATTTTCCCTAGGCCTACGAGTGAATTTAGCACTAATCAGGCTTCTACTGATTTCATATGAAATGTTTTTGTCTTCAAAATTTTTCCCAAAGTTCAAGCACTTCCTCTTTTTGAGGCCAGAAATACAAAAATAAACTTTTTCCACTGTAAAATTTGAAGCTAGAAAGAATAAAACTAGCATTCTTTTTTTTTTCTCTGTTTGATTTTGGTTTCTTTCCCAAAAATTCAGCAAAGGGTTGTTTTCACTTCTGTTCAATTTCAAGAAAACCTGTCATTTTATTCGAATAATTTTCATTAAGAAAAAATGGAGAAGTAATTGCAGAAAGATTTTTTTATTGTTATTGTATTTCCTCAGTATTCACAGTTAGCAAAGTTCAGAACTCAACGCAGGGGTATTCATAACTAAGTGTATTTACTGTCTTGAAAACACTGTGTGCTTATTATGATTAACAACGTAGAGAGCATCATAAAAGTAGATTGCTTCTAAAAATTGCAGCCAATTTATGGCTTACACATAATCAGATGGTGTTTTATAGGAGGATACATACAAATTCAAGCAAATCACAGTTCTATGATAATTTCGCAGAAAAAAATGTGGAGACAAAACGTGCAAAAAAATGGCAAGGTTTTTTTTTGTTTTTAAGGATAAGCTTGTCCTTTTCAGTTATTTTGTGAGGGAGGTTTCCGCAGTTTCCAGCGCAGAAAACACATTCTTTTCACAATCCTGTTTCAATAGATCAAATCACAAGTGCTATAATAAACTATTTGTAATGCTCTCTTAACACAAGGAATGTAATATTATACATATGGATGAGAGAGCACTTCTGCTATAAGCCCCAGTTTTCCAAGAAACATACGTGTAACCAAGCTGTAAACTAATTCTGCTTCAGACTAAAATGACTCTGGTGTAATCTGAGCTGAATGCTTCGGTTAACTTGGTAAAATTAGTTTATGAAATTAAAACATTTTTAAAAGTCACTTTTAAAACTATGGGCTTGTTCCCAGTTAACTGAAAATCAGACTTAATCTATTGGCTGTTGTGGTTGCAAACCAGCCGTGGGACGCGCAGAGGTATTCGCAGCCCGCCTTCGTCCACCTGAAGAGGTTCATTAGAGTCCAGGCCCTGCGCACACAGAAAAAACTGGCGTTGAAAGGAAAGGGCAGAGGAGGCGTATGAAGCAGGTCGCGGTCCAGTTCCACTGCGGGCTTTGCGTGTGATGACGCGCATACCCTTCTGTTTTCCCCCTTGACATGCCTCGTCATTAGAGATGCTTCTGCATCAGAGAAATTCAGAAAAAGCCCACGCTGCACGTTTCTATTTCAGACCGTTTTAGCATAGCTAGTTATGCTGGGCGTTAGCCTGTGACCACAGTTCCCACAGTGAGTGCTAATATATTTGGCATGTTCCAGCAGACCTGCTTTACGAATAAAGCGTCTGCAGCATAATCATGTGAGAAAGTATCCTGTGCTCTCAGTCTCAAGGCTTAAGGCATCTGGAAATGTCATACGTTTCCCTCGAAGCCCAGGATTCAGCGTTCAGCCCTGCTCAGGCGACGTGCACGTGACCCCCCGTGGAGGCACGTGTGTGACTCCTGTTTGTGCTCAGCTCAGTCATTCAAGCCCGCGCATTTCAGGATGTGTTGATTTCAAACCTGTTTTCCTTCCGACATGCTGACAGCTGTACACTGGGGCAGGGAGGAGAGGCCTTGATGGCCGCCTCCGAAAGGTTCTGAACGGGAAGTAAGTACCTAGTTCTGAAATCCCAGGACACAAGGAACGGATATGCACAATGCCTAGACACCCACAAGAGCCTTGGTGGGCATTTAGAGCCTAATCGCGGTAAGGACCCTGAGCAAAGAAGGCTTGATCCCCCTTTCCTGTTGAAGAAGAGCTGGAAACATCTTTGATTCCCAGTCGAAAGTAACCACGATTTAGGCTTGGGGGTGTAACTATACTGTGCCTAACAAAAAGTACTGGGTTGCCATATCCCAGGTAGGGACGGCACAGTTTTGTTGCCGATGTACATCCTCTCCTGAGCTTCAGAACTGCTACCACAGGTGCCTTTATTAACCGAAGGTTCTCCCCTGATGATTCCGCTCAGTTTCTCTCCCCATTTGCCCTCCAGAGCAGTGGAATAAAGAGTCTGGCCATGTGTCCAAATAACTTCTCATTAACCAATGGCAAATTACTTTCCAACTATACTTTATATCAAAATGGGTATTCAAATGAGATTAAAAATGTGTAGATCTCATTCTGGGCCCCATGAAATGAAGGAGCAGGTAGAAGCATCCTGCAGAGCGTAGAAGCAATCCGTTCCAATATGATTTTATTTTAAATTCATGCATACTAATTCCCTTTCTCATGGTAACCATCCCAGTCAACAGGAGCATGCCTAGGAGTCCATCCTTTCATGTAGGTTTGTCACCATAGAGGCTAAATAGCTTTGCTTCACCTATTGCCATCAGGTATGTGATGAAAAGGAAGTTATAACAGAGGAGAAATACATAGCTTGACACCTCAGGCTCCCTAGAAAATAAGATACTCTAAAATATACATAAAACCCAAAGAAAGAAGTAGACCACAAGAATTAAGTAGTCCCTTTTCCTGATCTCCCTATAAAGGGCAGAATAATCTAATTTTAGCCCTAGCAAGGTCTTTAAACCCAAGCATTATTCTGCACTAAATTAGAATTCCCAGCCTAGAAACTGCAGACAACTTCTTTGCCATCTGAAGTAGCGGACTAGAAGTCAGCATTGCCAGGTGTGAGGTTTTATGCTTTCCTAGCTCCACTCTTTCTCAGTCTAATCTCTCTAGCTGGTGCAAAAACCAGATTTAACCTAGCACATCATTTTAATCCCATCATAAACTAGTGTCTTGCATTCCCATACTCTCACTGTTAGATATCTTCATGACATTGCATCTGCATAACTGACTTCTAACTTATGCACAATACAGCCTAGAAAGTTATTGCTCTGTAAGGAGACTGAAAAAACCAAGAAGTTTCGCTCAGAGACGTATTTTTTGCCTTTCTGTTGAAAAGAGACGATATCAAAGAGAATGTGACTCCCAGTGCACAGCAAGAACTTGGACTTTTTCACATCTTCTGAAGGTCAAATTAAGCTTGGTGCGGTTGCAAAAATGATTTCCAGTTTCACAGAATCACAGAATGCCCTGAGCTGGGAGGGACCCGCCAGGACCATCGGGTCCCAGCTCCTGTCCCTGCACAGGACAGCCCCAGTAGAAACTAATCCAAATAATAAGCATTCCATTTACAGACAGACCGTTAGATGATGCTTTAAAGGCTGACGTTTTCTGCACAAATCTCATTGAGAGGTCTGATATTTTTAATTGTGAAAAAATACATTTTTCATTTTGACTCATGTTTGCATGGGAATCTATGTGAAATATTCTGAAATGTTACAAATGTGCTTTCAATAAATGCCAGCGTTAAGCCTATTAGAGATGTGCAAATCTGAGTCCTTGAGAGAGAAACAAATAACGATTGTTTGTACTGAATGGAAGAGACTTGCGCATAAAGCTGCATTCTCTATGGAGAAATGGAGAAATGCTTAATAGACCCTGGTCGTGCAGATAGGGTTGTCTCTGTGTTTGCTTTTAATCTCATTCCAGATGCCTCAGTCGCTAACGCTTCCCTTCGGATGTTTGTTTGTTGCAGGGTCCTCCGGGTCCACCAGGTCTCCAGGGTCCCGTCGGTGCCCCGGGTATAGCTGTAAGTGGCGTAGCCAGAGCAAACCCCAGGCTTGCCATAACTCACCTGACACGCAGGAGTCCTTTGAACTGCGTGCTCCTTACACGGCAGTATGCTTCACTATTAGCGGTTCTATCGTTGTCCTCTTACGTGCCACTGTTTATTGTAAACAAGCCTGCACAGGTGGTGTTTTATTTCAGATTTACAGCAGGGCAATAATTTTAAGGAATTATTAAAAATGAAATAGCGTAAATAGCGAATGGGGCCCGTCCTTGCAGTGAACTTGTTTGACGGTGTGTGTGACAGTCAGTGGTAAAATTAGCTCGGTACCAGATACATTTGAAAGAGAGTATCTCTTTTTAAAATCCACCTGACACCAGATGGATTTATTTTTATTTTTATTT
>VZTV01075468.1:0-22695 GCA_013400875.1 Anhinga rufa | reverse complement strand
GGTAGGAGGAGGTGACATACATTCAGGCATCTGTTCTCCTCCATTCAGTACTACTAAACCTCAGAGCAAAATCATCCCTATCTAGGTAAAAAGTGAGGGGGAGAGGAAATTAAAAGGAGAAGGAAGTCAAAGGAGGATTGTCTAGAGAGACCTTCTATCTTTGGCTCTTCACAACCACTGAATACTTGTGCAGGCAACTACTATACTTTTAAGCCTGGTAGAATGGACATCAGGCTTCAGGTGGAGTAAAGAGAATTTAATGAAGGGACCTGACAACAAAACTGTTTTGCACTTCAAGATACAAAAATATCTGTCTCAAGAAAGGTATGAATGAGTATGTTTCATAGCATCTGGAACACGTCTTCTGCCTGGCCTTGAAGGACAAGGTGTGCAAAGTATCCAAGCATCTAAGACTGGAAATACGTCCCTCATGACGTTGTCAGGTATGCCAGTGAGAGTTACAGGGAAAACCCCACCAGGACCCTCGCAGCACCTATAGGCACAACTCAGGCGTGAGCGTTTGGCACTTGTAGTGTGCACAACAAACTCCTAATGTGTGATCACACTGAGATACCCGAGGGGCTGCAAAGCTAGGAACACAAAGAAAACGCTCATTTGGAAGATTAAAAGAATGCACTGCAAAAAAATGCAGCCAATACCTGGCTCAGGTACTGTCCTATTTTTACTGTTTAATCCCATTCACACTCCTAAGATACCTCTGATTATTCCAAGCTCAGGAGAGACTTACCCAAAGACAAGATTAATACGGAAGGTTTTTTTCTCGTTTGTTGCTTCAGCAGTACAGGCCTGAATATTGGAAGCAGTGATTTCACAAAAAGAAGTAGTGCACTAATTTCTTAGGTACATGGGTAATAAAACTCTTCTTCAGATTTCTGAGGTTATATACCTCCAGGAAAACAGTCTCCACTTGGTTTAAATATAGTTGAGTCCAGGAAATAAAAATGTCATTGTCAGTGTTTCACAGACCAGAGCTAAACCTTTCCTAAAGGAGACGTTATAATAATATCCAGAGGAGGGAATGAACTCACTGCAGGCAAAAATTATAAGAAAAATAATAATAAAAAATCAGACTCCTCCAAGTCTCCTTTGCTTCAACTACAGACTGCAGGAGATTTCTTATAAAAGCATTTGATATTTTAATGTGAATGTACATTGGTTGGGAAAAGAGGAACGTAACCTGTTGAGAGTTAACATTTTAGGACTCTTCACCATCATGCTAAATTTGATGCTGCATTTTCAGCAAGAAAACTGCAGGCCACTTGGCTTAACTGAAGCTGGGTAAGCCTTTTAGATTATCAAATGTCACATGAAAAAATACCAGGCAAGTTGGGGCTGAGTAAGGGTTAAAGCTTTGCTAGGCTGGTGTGTCCTCAAATAATTACAGAATGCCAAGCACAGAGCTTCCCATGTTCCTTCAGGCTGAGCAGGGATGCCAAGTATACAGAATTGGCAGCTGTATATCAGGGTTTTTTTAGTTGCTTGATACTGCGCAGACAGCAGAGACAAAATACCAAAAATGCCTGAAATCCTTATGACCTTTCACTGCAAACTGTGAACTTTGTCTGCTAAACTAAAATTTCTATTTGCACTGTCAGCACAGGCTCCTTGCTATTGCCTTTTCTTTGTCTTCCAGTTTGTCATGTGTCGAGGGACAGCTTCACCAACACTGCACAGGAGGGGGGACCTGAGCACATTCCAGACCTTTGGCAGGTTCAAAGTACTAAGTCTCCATGTTGTGGATTGCTTAAAAATGGCTGTAATGCAAGCAAAGTAGCATGAAATATGCTGTTTGCACACAAAGCAGGTATTCTACAGAAAGCATTAGCCTTGCCATCAGCTGGCGTGGCTCACATTCCCACGTTGTGCGCTGACACTGTGCTGCTGCATAGTTGACCCCGTTTACACCATCTCCCGTTTACACCAAGAATACACAGGCGACTACAGAGTAAATGGTCCAAAAATGCATTCAGTAAACTACTGCGTCAGCTTCTCAACTAAAATATCCCTGATTTCAGCATCGCGCTCCAACATTCATCCACCCCTTGTAAATCATGAGCTAGACTGCCGCAGTGAGCAAGTACTGAGGAAATTTCAGGTGTATAAAGTAGAAACTGCAAGAGTGAGTAAAGTGAGTAGAAGAGTGAGGGTGACTGGGCACGGGTTGCGCAGGGAGGCTGTGGAGTCTCCATCCTTGGAGATAATTCAAAAGCCATATGGACGTGGTTGTGGGCAACCGGCCTAGGTGTCCCTGCTTGAACAGGGACAAGGTGACCTCCAGAGGTGCCTTCCAACCTCAACTGTTCTGTGATTCTGTGAAATTGTTCCTATGCAAGACTACTGTGAACTGTAATATTTGATGGTATTTGCATAACTTTTGCAATCGAAAAAGGATATCCTTAACCTGTTACTTAAATAAACCCAACTACTACATTGAACTCATTTGAAACTAAATAAAAGGTTGAATTATGCAACAAATATTTTAGCTGAACTATCATTATTAACTGGGTAATTCTTCTGACTGTATTTCAAATTTAATTTCATTCTGTGGTAGCATCCCCTGAACTTTACAAGAAAAAGATATTGAGTTCTGTATCTAAACTCTCTGGGGTCTAGAAAACTGTCTTAAAAGGTGACATTTCCAGAGACTCCTGCATAGAAAGTACATTGGTGTTTCCTAAAGAAACTCAGTGAGTTCACAAGGAATCATTACATTGATAAATTACGTCAGTGAGGCTTTTGAAGGAAGACTGTTGACTTAGTGTCCCTTCTACCTGAACGTGGAAGCTATGGAAAATGAGTGGAAAACATTTGCAAATTGATGACTGCAGCTATATGCTCTATATGTTGCCGTTAATGAGCTATCTGTTAACAAGCCGGGTGCTTCAGCACATAAACAGGAGGATATATGCTTAGTGCAAAACTCATTAGAAGACTTACTGTTTGGTACAACTCTGTCCCAAATCAGACCGGTACATTGCTCTAGTCTTCCATAACTTCCTGTTCCTGGTATAAAAATCTGCTGCCTATGGTCCTGAAGTCCCTTTTCAGCCTGAGCAACGTTGAGTTAGCCGCTTCTCCCCACTTTGCAAAGGGGCAGTCACTGCGTATCACATCAAAGCACTACCAATGAACTTGCTGCCAAAGAGCAGAAGTGTGTACATGTGTGCACGTGTGAGATTGTCTGGGGAGCAGGGGACTAGAGAAGCAGAGAATTTAATGAGCAGCAGGTCCTTCAGGTCTCTGCTTTGCACAGCCTGGGATCGTAAACTTGTCATCGTGGTTACTAGCGGCGAGCTGGAGGTATCCGCGGAATAGCCCCGATCCTAATGATTTGTGGAGGCAAGTTCATTGTGTTATTTTTCCGTGTTCTTCTGTACTACAGCTTTATGTGTCAATTATCACTACTCAAGCCCTAAACAAGCCCCTGTCCTTCAAAACACAGACAAAAGCAACCATTGGGTTTGTTCACAATAATGCTTGGATTAGTTAAAGAAACCACATTCACCAACAGGAAAAGAGAAGTAAATTTCTAAGCTATTGAATAACACTGCTATGTTTGGAAAGCATTTTTCTTTCGTAATTCCTCTTTAATTTCCTCCCATCCAGGGCTGCTGAGAGGAATCTGAAGCTAGGTTTTCATGAGTGAATAAAGGAGCCCAGCAACTGACTCCTGTTTAAAATCAACGGTCCTGGAAATGTAAGGTAACATTTCCATAAACACATGAGTAATTTGAGGTTTAAGTTCCACTGAAAATCATCCAGTGCTTCCAGCTCCCCAAGGCAGACAGGGAAAAGGCAGACCGGTAAACTAAACCTTATTACCAGATAAGCAGGGATTGAATGGGGGAACATAAAGCACGAGAAAATGAGGAGGAAACTGGGGACAGAGAAGACAACTGTGTTCAAGAAGTTGATACACTGAGAGGCGTAGAAGGCAGTTCAACAGGAAAAAGGATAGACAGAAAGAATATTGGACTTATAAACTGAAACATTACTTTCAGTTGCTTAGGTTTTCTTTTGATTTTGAGATATGACCTCAGTAAACCCACATAAAATTGTGTAACTTTATCACCTGACTCAGTGCCTCTGAATTCAGCACAACATTTTTTTCGTTCTGCTTCCTGATCGGATTTAGAAAGTGTCTGAAGTTAAACCGTGCATTCTGGTAGCCTTTCTGAAGGGTTTTGCTTTCTTCATTTCAATTGTCATTTTCAATTTAAAAATATTATTAAAATACCACATTTGGGTGGGTAGTGGCTACCATCACGCTGTGTAGAAAACCAAAGCAATTTGAAGCAAGCTAGACATTGAGTACATTTTTAAAATACCTTATTGCTGAAATAAAATAAACTTAAATCCCTTAGTCTAGCAATTACTTTCAGATGTTTGATTATTTATTTTTAAAGAACTGTCATATCAACCATTTAGAACTGACAAGTACTATTTTGATATCTTCACAAGTCTTTAACATCTGCTCCCTGCCTTATATTGGGAACTACATACTCATCTTCATTGTCTCTTGTATTTATCTTAATTTTGCTGTATTTTATTTTATTAGAGGAAAAACTTAGCAGAGCTGTTTGTGGCAAGATTTAGTTACAGGAAACCCAAATGCTAAGCCCCAGTTTCAGCTGAGACAATTAGACTGTTGATTTTGGTAGCAGATCAGGACTTCTATTGGACCCAAATGCCTTTCAAGTTTGTCTGCCAGTTGATGCTCAAGTCTGAAAATTTTCTGTATTCTTGCTACAGATAAAGGGCTTTGTTCCTTCTAATTTCAGGGGTATTTCTATCCAGATCTGGATGTTTTGCTGAAATGCTTTTCTATTCACTGGAATAAATTAAAAAAAAAAAAAAAGAAACAATAACATTTTCCAGAACTTTCAACCCTTTTTAAAGGCTTTTCTTTCCCTTAATTCTCTGTTCCTTGATATCTGTGAACTGTTGAGGACAGCGTTTGTTTTTCTCGAAGCAATTCTGCCACACATGAGAAGTAGCAGGTGCTAACTTGTAATGCTGAGCTTAACTGTTGCTTTCTTCTGTCTAGTAAGTGTATTTAATAGCTCGTATTACTGTTTCACCTGCTGTAGGTAAAGGACTCTAAAATACTGAATACTTGATACTTTTTAAAAAGTGATCTACGTTATTATATAACACCAGAAGATCTTTATCGAAAGGCTTGAAGAAGTTACTAATAAAAGAGCAGTGTTCTTATGCAGTCTTTTCATCAACAGCTATAGAAACTTTGCAGCCAAGTTATCAAAGTCCACTGCCATTCTTGGAGGGATCTTTTATTGCTAGATGGACTGGGCTCTAAAACTTTCTTATGGATGCTCTGGGAGAATGTAAATACTAGCTGGGAAGTGTTTTATTCTCTATTAATATTTTGTGGGCTGGAGCCTTGGGCTATACAATTNTTTTTTTTTTTTATTTTTTTGGACTCGTTTGTTTCTTTTTCTTTTCTTGTTAGGCTTTTCTAGCACCCGACATAGGGCAGGTCACAGCAGCCGATGGTTACCAGGGACAGCTCCAGCGGCGGACACTGCCAGAGATCCTAATACCCTGGCGCTGCGCCATTCCACCCCGGGTGCCTGGAGAAGTTCAGTGGGTTCACGGAGCAGGGTCTCTGCCAGGGCTGACGCTCTAGAGCCACGTGTTTGTAGAGTCATGTTTACGTGCCTCTACTGGTTTCATTTCAGACAAAATGAGTAGGATTTCTCCGCAAGAGAGTAACATGATTGAATGTGGTGCTCATCGTCCTTCAAAGATGTTCAGAAAGTCTGAGGAATTTATGTGATTAATTCTTAACATGTGGATTATTTTAATTAGCTATCTAGAAAACAGAACAGAGTGCAGGACACTACTGCAGTGCAGCTTGTTAAGCAATAATGCATATTTTCTTCCAAAAGTCACACTTGATAACAAACAATAGTCATAGGCAGAAGATGACTGTGGATACTATGAGCTAATGTCTAGTTGTCAGAAACTTTTCCATTAAGGCTCAGAATGATGTTTAACATATTCTTCCCATTATTGAGCTAAACTAAACATTGTATTAAACATGAATTTCCCAATGAATGTTACTGCTGTTTATTTCTACATGTGCATACATATGGAAGCAGATGTGTACATATGCATTTTGGAAATCAAAAGTGCATCAGTAGCATGGTTCCCTATTGCCAGGATATAATGTTTTTTGACATTTTTTTTTTTAACGAAACCTGTCCTTACTCTTTCCTGACCATAAAATACATTTAAAACAAGAATCTTTAAACAAACACGAAATGCCAAAATTACATGTTCTTTCCTATTAAACAATGGAGAATGACTGAAAGGGTAGATTTCTTTAATTATCCAGGAAAAAAAATGATGCTGAGGATGGTGACCAAAATTTATGTACCATATATTTTTCTGCTCAAAATTCAAAAGCTTTGGTGTATAGCAGACACTTGAATTACTTATAAAATCCTGTGCAGGTGGTAGCTTTAAGACAACATCAGTTTTAAGCCTTTGCCCTTTTTTTTGGCATTATGTATAACTCATTTAGGATTTCAAAGCTGGATATACTTACATTTAGATTTCGGGAAAGGGCAGAAGAAGGACAGGTTGTTTGCTTTTCACTTTAAGAGACCTAGATTTCCTGATTGTGTTAGGCCCGTTGTTACTTTGTTGATTTTAAGTTGGTCCCTAGGGGGAAAAGAAAGCTTATAAGAAATGTATGAGCATACTATCCTTTTTTTTTTCAGAAATATTAAGGAATATTGGCCAAGATTTTCAAACATAGTGGCTTAACATAGTCTTTTAACTCCATATTTAGCCTTCTTTTTCAAGGTCTACTGTTCAGAAGTAGGAAGACCTGGCAACTCATTCACTTTCAGTAGCCTTTAGTTACTCAGTGCTTGTGAAAACTGATGTAGCCATTTGAATACGGACTAAAAATCCCAGTGTTTGGTATTTTTGTTGGCAATCCTGTAATAATTATGCTGTAAATCAAAATATGGGTTTGCATTTCAAGAAAAGTGCCTAGATCCTTTTTCCCGCCCTTCTGCAGAGACACTGCATAGCTTTTTTCAGATTACTAAGTATAAAATTATCAGTTTTGAAGGACAGCTGAAAAACTTTTACTTAATCTCATCTTTCTTCATGTTTGTTGCCCCCATGAAAATGTACATACAAACCCTTTCATGCAATGTGCAACATAAAGTCATCAGTTCCCAAGAGGCTTGGATTGATACGATGTGTTTGGTACCGCCATATGAAGTCCCAGGCGTGACTGCGCTTGTAATGTGAGGATGCTAACAAGGGGAGCCGCAGGCAATGCTAATGTCCTCTATAAATATAAAATATTCTTATCTGTTGTATAGGCTAATCACTCTCAGGCAGCTGCTACCAAGTCAGATGTGCTTCGCCTGACCCAAATCCCACCGACGTGACTGGGAAGAGTCTCTGTGATTTGGTGGGCACAGATGCCATTGAGATATTTAGGGTTCAGTGTGAAAAAGTCCTGGATAGTGAATTCTGGAGGCCTGTGCTCCAGCTGGAGTGTGAGCACATACTTGAGTGCTTTGCTGGATCAGAGCTAGGGAGATCTCAGCCCCTCTCTGCATAGCCCCTGCCCTCAGCTGCTGACAACACGCTCCTTTTGCTGCTCAGTGTCCATGAGTGGAACCACAGGCTACTAGAAGAACAGCTCTTTGATAAGCAGGGTGATGCTCTTCACGTGCTGATTGGCTTTGTGGTTGAAAATTGAGATATTTGGCCTAAGATCGTCCTTGCCTGCATTTTTACTCTCCAGAGCCACTGGTTTCCCAGCAGTCAGAGTAACTCCAGAGAGCCAAACACACCCAAAAGTATTTCTCCATTTACTTTAAGCATTTTATCAGCCAAGGCAAAATGAAAACTCAAGAGTAGTGGCTCCTAACCAGCACAGCTGAGCTTCAGCACTGCCATGTACCCCAGGACCCAGTGGGCCCCAGGGAGCTGTGCCTTGGGTGGCCCAGCTGCCACCAGACTATGCTACCCTTAGATAGAGAAAGCATTTGGAGAGGGAGGAGAGCCAAAAAAGAGTACTGATTTCACAAGGGAAATCTGCAGTTGACTGTTTTACCTCAGGTTTATTCCAGCCTATTTGAAACATGCCCGCTACCCCCGTTACATCTGAATGCCACACCTGGGCTATTGTAAGGGCTCTCTCTTTCAAATCTGAGAAAAGAATTAATTGAATTTTGGTCAAAACAGTACATTTTCACAAAAGAAGCTTGAATCTCATAGACAAAGGAGCATTTTCTGCCAGAAAGGAGATCTCAAAACATCAGCCCAGGTACCTCCGGAGTACCTTGTTGCCAACCAGCCCTTCAGCTTCTGGTTGCTGGCAGGAATCTGTTTCTCCATTGCAGGTGACTCCAGCTGCCCACCCCGCCTCAGCACAGGCTCTGAGAGCTGCTGCATGATGGCAGCCAGGTGGGTGCCTTCCTCACGAAGCCCAGAGCCCTTGCAGAAAGTAACTGGCTGCTTTCCAGGCCCTTTGGTTTAGATTAGGGATTAGATTAGTGATGACAAAGCTTTCTGGCCTCTGGTGTCAAATTTATTTTAAAAAATCTCTGTAACGATTGCCAGCTCAGTTCTCTGGCACTACTGATCTAGTACAGATCTAGCACTGGCCCCAGTTCCACCCTTGCTTTGGTAGATGATCCGTGGTGACTTTCTCTTGACTCCCTCCATCTCTCACAAGTGGACCCCTGTTCAGTTTGTGTGCAGTTCAGCAGATGCGCTGCCACCTGGGGAACTGCTGGAGGTAATGCCCAAGTCCTGTGGGTTATTTGCAATTGATTTGATCCAATTCATCCGAGCAGTCCAAATGAATGTGCATTTGGCGCCTTTCTGAGAGGACTCTAGAGCCTGGAGAGCAGAAATTGCCAATGTGTTATGCACGACCTCGTTGCCTTTTGCTTCCTAGTTTTATGAAGAGTAGTTTTTTATTGTTTATCCTGCCAAAGAGGCCTTCGCCTTCAAACAATGAGTCAATAATTCAGAACACATCTACGCCTATTCATCACTTTTAGAGACAGCTCTGGGCTCCACAGTTCAGCTCTGGATACAAACTTCTCTGCAGCTTGCAGGTGTTTAGGTTTGGGGCTTTGGCTTCTTGTGTGGATGAAAGAAAGTCACAAAGTCAGAAGTAGCTTTGAATAGTTAGCAAAATGGAGAGCTGCCAGACTGAAGGGGTTGGCAAGCTACTTTGTGCCTGAGGAGAGAGGGATTAGGCATATCAGCCAAAACCCTCATTCCTGCCTCCTGTTTGTACCATCCATGCTGCTGTTACTGCCTTTGTGGGATTAGAGAGAGGGTAAAGGAGTGCCAGTGTGTACCAGAGGGCCCCAGTACGGCAGCAGCAGCAGCAGCAATCTACCTCCAGCGGCAGCAGGATTTCTGTGACTTTCTGCCCTGGTCCTGTCCTAGTTCCCGTCCCTCCAAACCAGGCCCGACCCCTCCTTGACAGTCAAGAAGGTAACAGAAAAATGTGTAGGTCATGATAGTGGAGACAGTGGAAGTGAAGGGAAGGTCTCTGGGTGTCCTGCCTCCAGGGAGGAGGGGAAGGAAGGAAAAGAAGTGGTCCCAAGGAGAAGAGACAACTGTAGGAGCAGATAAAATGCCCTGTACCTTCACAACCTCCCCATACACAGTCCTCTCAGTCCTCAAAAAGCCCCCACAACATCACTGACACAGTCCTCACCTTTCCCTCTCGCATGCCTTTCACCATCCCACAACACCACCGCTACCCCTGCCTGCCTTGCCTGCTCCAAGGATGCCCTTGGCCACTGCTAAGGAGACAGCCGCCCTTGGCCAGGACAGTTTGGTTTTGCTACGCAGTGTAACCAATAAAAAGCCAAATTCTGGCTCCAGTAAATCACTCAACAGGCTCCTACTGATTTTTCTGGGAGGAACTCCTGGCCACGTTGAGATGTTGCTCTCTTTAAAACTCATCTATTATTATTATTGTTGTTGTTATCATCCAGCTCTTCATGGCCTGAGACTGATCACTTCATGCGCATTCTTCCACTTTACTACTTTCAGGACTGAAAATGTATAATGGTGCAATATTTTTTTTTAACCTGAAAAAATAATCTCATGAAAAACTTCCTACTGATACAATCCCTGTCTCCCCTCTATTATTCAATCACGTGGAGATCCTGATACATATATTAGGACTACTGGGAGAAGTTCCAAGTCTAAAGCCATAATGTTGGGGAACATGAAGCAACACAAGACAGTCTTTTTGTTATGGAGAAAATAAGTCCCAAGAAGGCTTCCTAGAGAAGTGAGGGAGGGAGGGAATACGAAAGATAGAGGAGGATGAGAGAAACCATTCCTAAGAGGAAACCTAAGCATTAGATTTCCTGATTGGTAGAGATTCGTTTCATTGCTCCACTTTTAAGAATTAGTGCAAAGCTGTAACTGAAAGGAGATGGGAGAATTTATTTTCTGTGTGCTCAAACATCAAGTATAGTAAGGTGGATTGCACTTTCCTCTCCTTCCCACTCTGCTGCCTGCAGGTATTAACTGGGTGTGGAAAACAACATTTTGCATTTGCAATTCAATTGCAGAAAGCAAAATTAGAAAGGCAGAAAATCACTGTATTCTCTCCCTTAACGCAGAAACAGCATGACCCCTGGTTAATTTAAGTAGTCATATAAATATAACTTCTATTTTAAGCATACGCTTAAGTCCTGCTGATTCAATATTCAGCCTAAATGCAAATGAATTTTGTGGAATGAGGTTTACATTGAACTGGATCTACTTAGTAAAATATTTCAGTCTGGTGTTTGAGGGAGAAAAGAGGAATTTGGTCAATTGCTACAAGTGCCTCTGTAGCAAATTCCCTGCTGTACTAATTTTTTGTGCTCTTTTCTAGTGAATTTTTAAAATTTTTGTGAGAGAGAACTACTGTAGAATAGAAGGCTGGTCTGGAGAAAAGTCACAGGAATGTGTACACATAATTACATCTTTTGAAAGTAGCACGCTATATAGGATTTCCTAAACTGTACCAGAAAACATTGACATCCTGGAACTGACATTTGCAATTTCAAGTACCAGCTTTCCAAGCGTAATTAGTGTCCTTGTAAATGTTCCAGGGTCAAATTTGGGACTCATTTTAGACAAGCCAGTCTATAAACTCTATATTTTTTTTTTCCCCCATTTATTATTTCATTTTCCAATGTTCCAGGGATGACAGCTGAGATATTTAAAGCTAAGAAACGGTAAAATGAAATAGCATGTTTTAAAGTATTTATTACATTTAATTACAATATATAGAAGTTGCTTTAATTTCTAATTCACTCTTTTCTCCTGACATTGTTCTTTTTTTTGCTTAAAGTACCTATGATTCCCATCCTCCCTTAGGCAAAATACTTATACAAATACTTTTACATAGCTACAGCTTTCCTCTAGTCAGACACCAAAATAGTGGGTAGAGGAAAATTACTTGTGACAGATGAGTCATATTAATATTTTGTTCTAAGCCATGAGAAAAATGAGACACAAGGGGTAGGAATCAGAACAGATCAAAACCCTTAGTACTTTATGATCCAAAACCACAACTATCTATTGAGGTGCAAAATGTTCTTTTTTCAAATAAAGTGTGAGAAAAACACAAAGCGTTTTGTACTGCAAATGCTGGCAGCACACAATGTTGCAATTATTCTCAATATTTTGAGATGCTTGAATCATAACCAAAACTTTAAGCAACACTGAGGTAAAAGCAGTTTTATATTCCTTAACAAAAAAAAAATAAAAATTGAGTTTGTCACAGTTGCTTCAGAAATGGTGTGCCAAGTTCCTACAGGTGACTGATAATAAGAACAGAAGGGAGGGATATCATGACATCCTCTTGCCTTTTTTCTTTTTTCCAGCATAGTAAATTCAGAATCATTCAGATAGCACTCCTGTTAGCTTTTTCAGATTTCTGTGCTGCTTTTTGCCTTTTACAGGTACTTTACTATTCCAGTGCTAACTTAGTCTGGATATGAGGCATTGTCTTGCTTCCTATTTAGAGGACAGTATATCGGATTGGTCACACTGTTCACAGTAGGTTACCACTCACTATTAGACTTAAGAAGAAACTTGAATCACTCCATCTGATGTGATCAGGTAAAATGATCTGTAATTTGGGTCACCGCTGGGTGAACTAGGTATTCTGTTTCCTAAGACCCAAGTATTCCCTTTATTCATTCCCTCTTCTTGGCCTAGTATCCAACAGAGAGCTCAAGCCAGCAAGACGGGAAGCATCTTGCACGAGCTCGTCAGCACCCTCAAGCCTTGGAAAAGGGTACGCTCCTTTTGGTACTTGATGGAGGAAGGCAGGGACCTCTGTCAAAACACACCAGGAGATTTCTTCCCTGGCTGCACAACGGGTGCTTCAATACAGACCTGACAGGCACTTTCAATGTGCCAGGCCCCAGTTCAGCAAAATACTTAAGTGGGCAGAGATTTAAGCATGCATGTGGAGACGTGTTTCCCCCACCTATAACTTCAGTGTAACTGCACATGTGCTGTAAACTCTGTACAATTACTCTATAGGATTGGAGTTGAGCTGTGTTTCTTGTCATGAGAGTGAATTAGGTAGGTAAGTATTAGGTCTGCTTAAGGCTGCTTGTTCTTCCAGCTACTAGCGGGGGCCTTGTTTCTACCCATTCCCTATAGAAATCTGTCATTTCCATATATGATAACAAAAGCAGCTGTTCACAGTGCATACCATGCTGGGCTGGGCTGGTTTTATGCCACCTTTTCATGCTGTGTAAGAGAGTTTAAACATGGAAAGTGAACAGGCAATTTATGGAAAATCAACACAAGAGATTAAGGATGAAAATTTAAGAGCTAAATGGGTGGTTTTAACCAGAAAATTCCTGTGGAGTTTATTCAGAGAAATACATGGCTAAATAATTAGGAACCGGCACAGTGCTTTGAATATCTAGCTGTAAAGGTGTTCTCTTAAGCCAATAAAAGCAAATTCTCCTTTTTCTCCATTTTTAGTTTGCCTCCCCATGCCTGAGGAATTTTCCTACCTTCTTAATTTATGCAAATTTTGGACTCGTTCTGTAGGTATAAAACACATTTCCTATTATCCGTCGAATGTCAGTAACTTGATTATTTATGATTAGGCTATTGGAGGCTATTGGGGTGTGGTTGAAACTTGCTTGCAAATACATATAGTTGTTGCACTTTGTTTAGTCCATGAAAATTCAGTTACTGAGTCGTTTGCCAGGCAATGCGAGATACTTGCCTTGAGGTAAACATAGACGCTGGGTAGTGGCAGGCCATTTCTTCAGTGCTACTGGAACTATCACAAGGTGTGTTTCTTGTCAATAGTGACTTATAACTGTGATAAGCTTCTCAGGCTTTTCAGCCAAAGCAATTCCTACAAAGCCACCTCCCCAGAAAAGGTTGGTGGGAGCACGCTGATCTGCAACGAAAGAGTAGGCCTCCGGGTGCCAAGAAGGTTACAGGGAGGTATTATTGGTGCAGACAGAAATTTTGCCAGGCCTTCAGGACAGAATTATGTATCACTGCATGTTTCTCTCTGGTTTGTTTCTATACCATGAACTTGGACAGAATTTCAAATTCATGATGAAATCTAAGCTCTGTTAAGACTACTGAGTTTCTGTCTTGAAATTTTTCCTGATTCTAAGTAATACATACAAAGATTTGCTAGTGCCAACCAAGCCTAGCTATTTCTGGGAGAGGTACCTGTAAAAGGAAACAGTAGGTATAAAGGGCATGGTGTAATTTTAGTCAGGTTATTTATGTGTGCCTCTTAAACCCCCCCAAAAATAGAAAAGTAAACTCCAGTTCCTTACTGCTGCCAATCTCAACAAACCAATTCTTTATCCATCCTGGAATTTTTATCAGCTTAGTCTCATGTTATAAGGAAAAATGAAGTGAAATGCACATTTTTGATCTAATCTAGTAAAAAGTCAGAACACATAACTTGCTAATACAGTGTGCAATGACCAATGTGCTCTATTTACCACAGGCATAGGTAGTGTTCCTTACCCTGACTGGCACCAGCCAACTCTTGCTGCTTTGTAGATTTGTTTGGCTAAACTCCCTGAACCACACCACATCCTTTTATGTAATTCACCTTAAAAGTTAAGCGGTAGCTGTAAGGACTATGCTAACTTCTGCATAATGTATTTCAAAGAACTGTTCTAAACACCATCAATATAACCATGATGAAATATCAAGCAGAGAACAACCTTGACTGTCATCTGTGTACTCGCAAGGGCAGAAACATACAAATAAACAAAAGTAAATTCTATCGTCCATTGCTGATACCCAGATAACTGAATATAGGACACTCTACATCTTTGATATTTGGCGAATGAAAAAAAACTTAAAGGAGATAAAATTGCCAGACAGTTTCTATGTTAGCATTATAAATCTCACATCATAAAGAAAAGGCAAAACTTTTCTGTTCAAGTCTCTAGAGCACTGAGTTGATAAAGTAATTAAACATGTATCTCATTTATTTTTGAGAGTAATTAAGTGTTGTACATTGAGTTATGTACACGATTAGTTTCTTTGTTGAATCAGGGGCTTACATTAAACCGGTGGAAATGCCCCCATACTTAGCAGAGAACAAAATCTCAATTACAGCCAAGTGTGGGGTTTTTCTTTTATCATACTTTTTCTCTTAAGTAAAATCAAAGCAATTACATATACTCAAGGAGATGTGTGTTTTATACTCAGGTTGGGATGAGGAAATGAAAAGGAACATGGTCTACTGTTATTAATTAAAAAGTAGAAATGTTATATTTGTACATTTCATCATAAAGTAAAATGTTTTCAGGTTTAGAGAAGTACTGAGAATATGTTCAAAATGCCACCCTTGGAAGTAAAATGCCTCTGTGGACTGTAAAGCATGATCTCTCCTTCATCTCCCTTAGGGATTCATGCTGTTTGTTGTACATTCCTTTTAAGGCAAGGTTTTAGGAGTTTCCCATTACAGGCGAGCGATAAAATTCCTCTCCATTGCTAATATAGTACCCGATAAGCTTATGCCAGTGGCTTATTTGGTCATCATTACAGATAAATATTCACATATTTATCTTCACAGTACCTTGGGAGGTGGGGAAGATGTACTGCTCCCATTTCATGGCTGGAATGAGGCTAAATCCTCTCCCCAGGCTTGGTCTGGAGGTGTGTAAGAGATGTGGGGCATAGGAAGGAGGTATTCCCTGCCTCAGGGTAGTGCCTTAGTCAGTGGGTCAGCCTTCCTTTCTACAGGAGTATGAAACCTTATCCGGGACCAGCAGCACAAACACTGCTTGTGTGTTTGAAGAAATTACAACACATCCCACCTCTTGAACTGTGTTTCACTTGGGATATGTCCTGTGATCTCAGCCAGATCTCATGTCCCCCTGCCCCTTGCCTCCCTAACCCCCAAAACCATAGCCTGCGCTTTTCTAATCACTGAATTATTTTTATCTTATGAATGTCATTAGCTAATTAAAACTTACAGTACACACCGTGTTTCTACCATGTCTGGAGTTTCTATTCCAAAATGTCATCATTCGATGTGATTATATAGGTGGTATTTATACATGTGACTGCACTAGACTCCCAGCTGTTCTTCTATGCAAACTAAAGGCTTTAAAGAGGCAGCAGTTATAAGGTGAGGCATGACAAGTCAGAAATGACACTCAGATGTCACACATGAGTAATGACATAAACATGTCAAATGCCATTGAATGTATTTAATTATTATAATGGGCTGGTAAAAATAAGAACATTAACTAATGACTTTAAAGAAGCATTTAAAGATTTTCTCAAATTTATACAGTAAGAGAGCACAAGCACTGCAAAATACAATAAGTACTTTGACTTAGCTGAAGTCCTACAGACAGGCTAGAAACAGAAATAACGTTGGATGGAAATAGAGCTAAGCAGAGATTCTGGAAATAATTCAGCTATAAAAAGCCACAGGAGTCCAGGCATTGATGAATTCCTGAGACCATTCTATAAAGAATGAAAAGATGTACTAATGCTAATTCTAAGGAAAGATACCTCTTCTGAGTTGGACAGAAAGATTTGGGTGATAAGAATGTTTCTAATAATAAACTTCTGGAATTATGAAGGTGTGTAGAAAGTACAGATCCTGAATGAAGATGGATTGTAAGATGCTGGCAACATTCTGGCCAGCAGATTAGAAATCACAGAATCACAGAATCACAGAACAGTAGGGGTTGGAAGGGACCTCCAGAGATCACTTTGTCCAGCCCCCCTGTGTGAGCAGCACACCCAGAGCAGGGGGCACAGGACCGCGTCCAGGCGGGGTGTGAATGTCTCCAGGGAAGGAGACTCCACAGCCTCTCTGGGCAGCCTGGGCCGCTGCTCTGGCACCCGCACAGCAAAGGGGTTTTTCCTCATATTTAAGTGGAACCTCCTGTGTTCCAACTTGTGCCCGTTGCCCCTTGTCCTGTCGTCGGGCACCGCTGAGAAGAGCCCAGTCCCATCCTCCTGACACCCACCCTTCAGATACTGATAAGCACTGATGAGATCCCCCCTCAGCCTTCCCTTCTCCAGGCTGAACAAGCCCAGGTCTCTCAGCCTTTCCTCACCAGGGAGATGCTCCATCCCCTGAGCATCCTTGTGGCTCTGCGCTGGCCTTGCTCCAGCAGCTCCCTGTCCTTCTGGCACTGGGGGGCCCAGCACTGGACACAGCACTCCAGCTGCGGCCTCCCCAGGGCAGAGCAGAGGGGCAGGATGGCCTCCCTCGCCCTGCTGCCCACACTCCTGTTCATGCAGCCCAGGACACCGCTGCCCTTCTTGGCCCCGAGGGCACAGCGCTGGCTCAGGGGCACTGGCTGCCCACCAGCACTGCCAGGCCCTTCTCAGCAGAGCCGCTTCCCAGTAGGTCAGCCCCCAACCTGTACTGGTGCCTGGGGCTGTTCCTCCCCAGGGGCAGGACCTTGCACTTGCTTTTGTTGAATCCCATGAGTTCCCCTGGGCCCAGCTCTCCAGCCTGTCCAGAAATAATCTTCTCAAGTATAAATCAGATATATCACTTCAGATTAATTAAGAAGTTCATAATTATGTTAGTTCATTGATTTCATTTTACGCTTTCATAAATGTAGAACTGAGTCTAATGTCAGCCTTTTCTGGAGGTGGCAAGAAGGATTTGGATAGAGTGGGACAGATTGGCTGCACCCAAACTGGTCTCCATACTGTAGCTATCTGAAAGCGGCAATACAACTCTGTTCTGGAGTTCACACTGCAGTTAGTACTAAAATAAAATTTGCTTGCATATGGGAGAACAACTTCAGGAGTTAACCCCTCTTTCTTTTATCCTGGGTATTTCAATCTGAATTAGTTTGAAATTGTACACTATGTCAATTATAAAAGCAGTTTCTAGGTAAGTTCCATGTTTCCACCAGATGACATCAGATTGACACCACAGTCAAAGTGATCTATACAGTGGTAACTTGCAAGATGGCTTTACCATGACCTGTAGACAATTTAGATATTACGTGTGGTAGAAAATAAATCTGTCCTCTGTTTCCATGGCTTAAACTATTGAGAATTTAACAGACTTAAATACCTTCACTGGTGTCCAAGTCGTAGGGAGATGGGGAGTTCCTAGGGACAATATTATTATTGATTTCTTGTGGGATGACCTCAGATACCATGTTCAGAAGCGGTAGTCTAGACCTATATGGGAGTATGGAGTTAAACAGAATCTTTGGCTTCTGAAAACTGGAATAATACCAGCCCTTTCTTCCCTCAAAACCTGATGAATGCAAACGAAAATATAAAATGACTTATCTTCCACAGCAGCTGGTTAATGCCTTTAATTTCTTAGGCAATAACAGTAGAAGGTTGACTGGGATAAGTTTTAGGTCTGACAAACATTAAAAAGATATTTCAAATCTTAGCAGGCTGGCTGGCAGGTTTAGTAGATGCCATATTTGGTTATGATAACAGTAAGAAAAAATATATGGTTATTTTAATTTAAAATTGGACTTGAATAGGACGAGGTCTGATGGAGGAAGATGGGTCAAATTGCAAATCTGACTGATAGAAATAACTGTGTTAGGGATCAAAACTAGCAACAGAATTCCACAGCTATTAACATCCTATTTTTATATCACCTTTTTCCAGGTGAATTTTTACTGGGGAAAAAGCATGAAATTTCTGAGTATAATGGGATGACTCTGACAAAGGATGGGGAAAATCGGATATGCTTTGTCTCCCAAAAATGTCAAGAGAAAATATTTCATTCTTTTAAAATGAGCACTTATTTGAGGAAAGATAGAAATATATCCCTGTGGGTTGCTTTTTCCCAAAGGCGAATCTTCATTATTTATATGTATGAATTCATTCTTGCAGAGGTCACCAGTTTAGTGAATATAAATGTCTCTAGCAGAGGATGTGAAATGTAATGGTTTTAGGAATCCATCTATCACCTACATGGTAGATCCTATCCTGAGAGTAAAAAAAGAGATAGGGGTAAATTGGGCAGAACATGTAAAAATATGTAGTCAGCCTATCTTTGGCAGCTCAAGAGCATGTGACAGTCTTGTTAGATAAAGGATCCGCCTTCCACAGAAGTCTTACCAGCCAGCAGTCAAGTCTCTTAACAGCTCTGTGCTAACGTCTCTCTATCTGCAAAACTATTATATTGACATTTACCTACCTCATAGTGGAAGCTGGAAGAGCTTAATTAACACGTGTAGTTATTTAAAGCTCTTGGGTTGAAAGCTGTGCTAGAGGTCCAAAATATTTTTAATATTATTATTTCTATACCCAGATGATTAGCTCACATATTTGCAACACGCCAGCATAGATATCTACTGGATGCGATGCAGTATTGGACAGTTCACCAAATGAGAAGCTCAATGGCGTAAACAATAGTTCTAATTGGCAGGGTGCTTTGGAAGATCCACCCATCTTAAGGCTTTATTGCAACTCTTTGGCCATACAGAATAGAAATCAGCTTCGATTTATGGTTCTATTAGCTCCAAAGGCACTAAGGAACAGAGACCTAGAGTCTGGAATGGAGCTGGGAGTTCATTCCAGCAGCATGCAGTCTCATTTGGGCAGATGTCACAACCTCCACCTTGGACTGAAAGCTCAGTGTGAGCCAGCAGAAAATACATTTTTAATATGCTGGATAATAAGGCAAATGCTGTTATTTGGAACTACTAGCAAAGACACCTGCTGACAGTTGGCATTTAAGGGAATGGCACCAGCTAGACACATTGCAGGGGGAGAGGCGAAATCTGATCCTCGCTGAAGTCAAGGGAAGTTTTGCCATTGATTTCAAACATGCCAGAATTACTCTTACAATGATTAATGATTTATATGTGTATCCACAAGGTTATGGGTAGTTTATGAAGCTTCTATACACAGGCAGTTGTCCATAATGTCAAATAATGGGGATGCTGAGATACCAAAGGAATACAATTGGCTTAATATATACCTGGTAGAAAAAAATAGATAGATGGCACCTTGTGTTAAATATTGATTGATTCCAGAGTTTGATATCATCCCTTACAAAAGTCATAAACCAGACTATTCAGTGGCATTGGTGGTTGGTGAAAAGCACTTTTCAATGCTTAGATGGTTTGTAACTTCTAGTGGCAGGACACTGTCCAAGAATCTGTGGGGTGGAAAGAATTCTTGTACATTCGCTTTATGCAGTAAATAAATTGTCTGACTCCTCTTTAAATTTATGCATATCCATGGGCTTTGATGGAGGTCAGAAATAATTTATCCAAAGCAAGCTGTGAGGAGAACCAGCTCTGTTTTCGCTTGTGTATTTTGCCCAGTGTCTCTTTCTTCCTCTGCATTTTAGTATTATCAGTCTCCTGTAAGTGTCTACATTTTTTTCTTGAAATTATATAAAAAAATTTGAAGCTTTTAATAACCTGCCAATAAAACCTCTGCAGCTGAGTCTGCTAAAACACCCCCGTTTATTCTCTAAAGGGAGCAAATTTGCATGCAGGTTTGTGAATATGCTGAGAGAATGTTTCTGCTGAAGTAATTTTTTCCAGTAAAATCCCAGAGTGCTTGTTGAAGAGGCTGGTCTGACAGATGAGCTTTCACAAGCTGAAAAAATTGAGACTGGTTGTGTGCTTCCATTGTATATATCACTAGCTCAACACACAGACACATGTGAGGCTTTTAAGCAAAGCCTGGACAAGAGCCTGACGCCTTGTTTCAAACCATGCACAGTCAGCCATTAGCCGGCAGCAACAGGCAGCCAATCCACTATAGCATACTATGGACCGGACAAGAAAACCAACGAGAAAGCACTATTGAGCTGTTCCTAATTACGTTCCTTGCAGAAGAGTGTCTGGTTGCTTTGGTGTGGTGTAACTTACACCCTGGCAAAACATAATTGTCTACCCTTGAGAATTCAGGTGGAAGAGCCATGCAACTCCCTTCCTGTGGAAGGGTCAGCAGCAAGGATTCCCCCTCCTGGTGCTTCAGGACTCAGTTAAAACTGTCGATACCTTCTGCGCGTGACTATGGCCCTTAGGTTCTCTCTTTCTTTCTGGTTGAAGACAGAGAGATGCTGGAGAAACTACAGTATGTGCTCTACTTCTACTAAAATCCTGGGTTTAGAGGAACTCACAGTGACCAGGCAATACCACAACACTTACAAGGTACTTCTATTTTGGTGACTAAAGCAGAATGAAAGCTTGTGTTCACATGAGGAATGGAAACTGAGTTGACTCTCAAAGTTTCTTCCAGAACGACTGTTGTAAGTGATCCCTTCACCATAACCAAGGCACTAGACTAGATAATCTGTGTTGCTGTGATTCCTCAGGAAATGCAGTGGCTGCTGTCCCATCACAGTGAATGTATGGCCCAGTTTCAGAGAAAAGGCTGTGGGTAATCTACTGGTGCTTAGGAAAATATAATATGGTGTTTTGCAGTCCATAAAAAGGGACAGAAGAACCCTGTGGATTCTGTTTCTTCCTCTAATCTAATTGGTGGCAGAGGACAGTCAGGTTTAAAAGGCAACTGTGTTTTAAAGGAAAGTGTAACTATAATCAAGTGTCACTTTGCAGCATGCATTACATTGCATGTACAGGTAACACAGTTCCACCTGCCCTTATCTGACGCAATCACATCACTTGTCATAATGTCTTTTAAGTTTCAGTAAGTACACTGTTTAATTTTTTCCTGCTTTATAGTATTTTCTTCCTAAATCTACCTCTAGATCCTGTAATACTCTTAACATATCTGCAAATCTACTACAGTAGCTACTTTATTTAAATAACAAGACTCCCCCTTTACTGAGGAATTAAGCAACCTTTGTTGGCAGCAGTCTGGTAGGGTGCTTAATTCTGAAAAGGTTGTGCAAAACCCAGGCTAAACTATTGAAAGAATGTTTAAAAAAAAATCAGAGCTGAAGGTTTGCTCTGTTGAGAGCAAATAAACTTGCATTAGGTCTTCAAAGCAGACCTCATTGTTCAATGGCTCTGAGGCAGTTGTTGCTTTCTCAGCAGAAATGCTTGTGATTCAGTTTGAATTAGTCCTCTGCCTTTTTTCACCGCATAAAATGATATCAGCAGAATGCTCTGTGCTCTCCACGACCAAGAAAGCATTCCACAATATTTTAAGTCTCTCTTTACAGCAGAAAGCTATTAGTATTGCTTACACTGTATTTTTATGGCGGATATTGGGACTTACACTGAACTGCACCTTACTAGGCTGAAAATCTTTGTAAACAGGGCTTTTAGAAGGGACAAACCAGCCATCTCAACTCAGTCATCTCTTAGGAAGCTATTGAAAAATTCTACTGATTTTCCTATGCTATGATAATTCTTGGGATTAGAGCTCCCAGAATCTACTGCTAATCTGAGATATTTCTTTGAACTGACCGGCTGTGGCATTCGCTCTTGGTACCAGTGACAATGCAATTTTACAAAAACACATCTTCAAGATGTTTGGTCAGGAGACTCAAAGGATATGCGCAGTGTCTTTCACAGCATTGAAGATAACTGTCCTGTAGGGTAATGTGACATGGTCTGTTCTCCCATCTGTCTCCAGTATCTTGTTATGTTGCAACAACAAGGTGTCAGATCACCAAGGAAAAAGGCAATATGGTCTTTGTAAAGGTAGGAAAGGTAAGGACATATATAGGATTCTGTGGCCTATGGAGCGGAAGTGAAGGTAGATCCACAGGCAGTCAAAGATGAACAAGAAGGATACTTAGCAAGCCAAAAGATTATTATAGAAGCTAAAGGACACAGTTGGCTAAGAAGCAATGTAGAGAAGAATGCTGCAAAAAACATCTTCACCAGTCTAAGAGAAAAAGAAAAGAAAGGGATAGAGTGATGGGGCAAGAAGACAAAATTTGGAATCTCTCAAGGAAAATATTGGAAGCCTCATGCCTGAAGGTAGAAAGAGCCATTTCTGCAAAGAGTACTAGAAAGTGACATGGGGAGATTATCTCTATGTGGCATAAGCGACCTGCTTAGTGTTTTGCATTTCTGTATCCTACAAATGGATGCTGTTGCTTCTCCCAGCCTGAGCAATTCTTTGATTGTCAATTAATCTCAGTGCCTCTCATGAAAGAACTTGGGGAGTGATCAGTACAACCCAGCGTGAGCAAGAGGCCAATATCAGTCTTTACGCCTGCTCTGGTTTAACCTGGCAGGCAGC
>VZTV01075460.1:0-12418 GCA_013400875.1 Anhinga rufa | reverse complement strand
TGTGTGTGTGTGTGTGTAATCTTCAAAGTTCTTTCAGTGAGCGCTCACTGAAGAAATTTGATAGCTGTTATATGAAAAACACATGATAATATAAAACAGAGCATTTGTTCTGACGTTTATGTTGGGAAATAAAGACTCCTATATTAGCATTAGACAGATCCATATAAAAATTATCCCTTTGTCAGTAGCAGACCCACAGCACTACCTCAGAAGTTTCACTTTTAACTTCTTTCCCCAAAGTGATGTTAATTCACAAAAGATTTGGTTTTAACCATGTTACCTCTTTTTATATTCTGTTGTTCATCTTTAACTAGCAGTACTAATATAAATAACCTTTATAAGTCTCAAATGCTTGACTGTATTGTGTTGCATGCTTGGTCATGATCAGTTTCTCTTTAAGCTCAGATGTTACAAGCTGCAGTCTTGAAAATGTTTTGTGTCCTCCTTTGTCTTGATTCTTCCTCCACTTTTTATTTTCCTTTTAATTGGTAAATGTATAGCCTTAAGTCATCTTTGTGAAATACATTTTGGTCATTGTTAAGGACAAGAATTTGGAAATTATGCCAACTGATCAATGATAATAAATCAGAAAATCTGCTTTTATGCCTGTCCCTATAACTCTCACATACAATGGTTGTAATCACCCAATACGTTGGCAAACCTGGAGATTACTTGGATTGGAATCTTAGACCTCCTGTATTTGAAGATTCATTTAAAAGAACACTGAAACAAGGCTTTGGAATATCTTTAGATGAGTAAGAGTACTACAAGGCAAAGTTATTGTGTTATCCATCAAAACTATGCTGGGAAAAGTTTTGTTGCTTTTCATTATTTTCACTGTCATTCCAAATGCCAAATTTTCTGTGAAATTTGGAGATTACATTCTTGAACAAACCACAGAGAACTCTAAAGTCACAAATCAAATAAGTAGGAAAATCAATTCATTTAACTGAGGAAAATTGTATGAACAAGTAATCCTAATAGCATTTTTTCTTGCAACCTACCATCAGCATATTGTATACTGACATAAAAATAGATTACAGTATCTCTAAAATTAAAAATGGATCTGTATATATATATATTTCCCAAGACATTCTCATATTGTACAGCATTTGATCAATTCTCACCCTCTTTTATAACTATTGATGGAACAACAAATTATTCAGAAATAACTGATCAATATTAGAATCAGTTCCTGGACTTGTATATTATCCATGGATATGTTATTACTTTCCAATTCGTGGCTGTATTTTCTTATTTATTGTTTCAATCTTAAGCATATTTATATAGCAAACACATCAGGAAATACTTAAACCACTTTTATTCTCTAAAACTCTGCATAACCTTGCATAAATATATGCACTGTAGCAAGACTGATACTGCACCCTCTCTGTTTTCATCCATTTATTCTAGACAAATTGTGGGGCAATTTCTCACTTTGTGTTTTCAGCCGCATACAAAAATAAAATGAAATATTGCAATTAATCTACATTAGAAGATGGGAAATAAACAATTAGTCTGCCAGAAAATGTCTTCTCATTCTCTTAATCAGTTGGTGCGAAGACAATTCATCTCTGTTCCATGTAAGTTATCAGTATAAGGGTGTTGGGCTAAGTATGAGAGTTGTTTAAAAGCATGATACCAGTGTTACCTTTCAGTGCAAAAGTGTGCTATGGTATTTATTTACATAGTGCATACAGCAGTTCATCCATACACCATTTTTTAAAATAGGGCAAGTGTGTTTATGGGATATAAAATCACCAGCTGTTTACTGTGAAACCCTGCAACAAGTGCTTTAAACAGATTTTTGGAAATGTACATCTATGACCAAAGCTCTTTCATTATAAAATCTATTTTTAAGTAGAATATGGCTTAGCATAGCACTTTCTATATTACAGTTTTTAGAACAGGAGCATGCCATTATACATATTAATCCATTTGTGCTCAAAGTAGGATTTTCCTGGAACATAATTAATTGTTGGCACAAGAGATCTGGGAATTAATATTTTTGTAGTCCACTTCCAGTTTTAGACTTAATACTTTGTGATCGAAAAATCTGTATTTGATGAAAAGAAGGTATAAAGGTTAGACCGGCTTAATATTTCTGCCTTCCAAAGGCTAACTTCTCAGGTAAGTATTTTTTATTCCTGCCCCCTCACCCCAAGATACATCATGTTGCAAAGCTTGTACAGTTCACAGCTGTTCGATCCTCCTAAATTAACAAATAAATAGTCCTTCCCTTTCTGTGTAACACTGTGGTACTTTGAAGTCTGGCCTGTGCAAATTAGAAACAGTGGTCTGAATTGTGCAGGTGTCAATCCAAGAAACAAGAAAGATGGAGTGGTTTTAGAAGTACTGGTTTTCATGTAGAAAACAGCCCTGTCCACTATGTTAGAAGAACTTTAAGGTTACAAAGACAGTCAGAGAGTTCAGAAGTGCTGGAATTAAACTTATCTGAAAAGCTCTTTTAATATAATTCCATTAATGAAAAGCTGAATGTTAGGGTTAAAGTTTTCTCTACTTCCAAAGCAGAAATTCTCTCACATGCAACCTTGCCAACCACTATATGATTCAGCACAGATATTTGCTTCTTGAGCACTGGGACTAATAATGAGGAGTCTGCGAACAACGGTAGGTTGTAATCAAATGCAGGCCAGCCACTTGACAGTGTTGAAGTACTCTGCATGGATGGGTTTTTCAGCTATTTACTGACTGCAGAGGCGTACGGAGTCCTCAGTGGTATTTGAAGTTATTAGGAGACATTAGATGTACATGTTTAGTAGTTACAGAGCATATAAAATTGACTTCTAAATCACAGTTTCTGAAAATCTCCCTTTGGAGTTGAAAATCTGCTTACCCATATAGATCAGCTGGTAGGTAGTTCATAGACTTGAAGATTTAAGGAACAAACAAGTCTTTGTAGAAATCAGGAAGGTACCCAAACTGTGTATTTAATTCGAATAACTAGATATTGGATCTAAGCTGCATGGTTGAAAAATATCACTTTTCCTATAGCTTATGTGAAATGTGAGGAATCTCAATACTGAAATATAAACTGTGTAACATGTTCAAATGCTGACTTACATCGAGACAAATTCCTATTGAACTTCAGAGGAAAACATGTCTGTTGAAGGACAAGAAGCATGTGGAGAGAGGGGCAAAAACTATACTTATAAAATGGAAATCTAACAAGAGTTCGTCAGAGCTGGTTGGAGAATTTTGACCCAGGGTTGTGGTACACTACGTATATACACTTACAAGTATGTATGTATAAAATACACAGATAAAAATGTATAGTATAGAGAGTTTTCTTTGCAGCAGGCTGAATATTTCTGGTGTATTTTTCAAACAGTCACCCTGCCCAGAATGTCCTGTTTACCTTCCATCTCCTGACAGTACATTAAGACACTGAATTAAAACTACCTTACCTGGTACAACACCTCTGCAGCAGTGCTAGCAGTTTTTAATTTCTGGGTCATTGTATTTGTGGATAAAACAGTAATAATTATTTGTCTTCTGAATCCAGTTTCCCAGGAAAAAGGTTAAAACTGTCTGTTTAGCAAAATCTTTAATTTTTAAATTAAAAAAAATAAAAATTGTTCAGCTATAAATGTTCCAGAATTATGCCCTCTCGGTTCTGTCTCTCCCAGTAAAAGCAGATGTGACATCAGGTACCCAAACGTGACATGCATTTAGTCCACGCCTTAGAGCAAATAACCAAGCATAATTTCACGGAACAGGTTAATACTAAGATTATGTTCCAGTTTAAACCAACGTTTAATGTATTACATGGAGAGGCAGCTGAACAGGAAACAAATCTATTTAGGTTCATCTTGTCCAGGAAAGCATATCAAGAGGTCTTAACCATTCTAAAGAGAGCAGTATGACAGATTAACTCCAATGTTAACAAACGCATCATTACAAACTTAGTGAAAGTTCCTTGTCAACATGCAGCTATAGATATCAGAGTATTTAACAACTGCAGAAGGTGGAAATACTGAAGCTACTGATAAAACTCCAACACAAGAACTACATCAGTACATCTCAGATTTGATGTCACAGTAGCAATAAAATCCAATTTTAGTATCTGCTTAAGGTTGAGAAGAATCTTTCCTTATTTGAGTCAAGTCAAATACCAGAAACAAAAAATTTTAAAAAATAATCTTATATACACATGAGCTACTCTGAGAAAAAAACCTGTTTCATATATGTTCCTTTAGGTCTCTTAAAAGACAGCTGTTCTCACAACAGCCAAATAAAATGCACATTATGTTGTCATGTCATGTTTTTAAAGTGAATAGTAGCAATCATCTTCAAGGAAGTGCTAGTATAATTATATTTGTATTTTTAATCCATTTTTAATGCATGATCCAATTGACATTTGTCTATAGATATGTAAATTTAAATTCTATATATAAATATCACTAGGGCTAACTATAGTGCTGTAGGGATTGTACTGTATAAATGCTGAATGAATTATAACTCTATATAAGAACCTAAATGTTATAGTTGAAATATTCCTTATACAATATGGAATCCAAACAAATGGAAGAAAACCTTCATCTGTTTTCATGAAAGACTTAAAAGCTAAGAGTATCTAAAATTCTTACGCGGAATTCTTACAGATTCTTACAGCATCTGCACATGCTGTGATAACAACCCTCAGCAAAGTGCAAACACATTTTTCGTGATACTCTAAGAAGGGAGGTAGTGATACAGTCTGCATAGTTTCTATGCAATTCTCAGACAAAACTGCAGTTTGAACATGAAAGCACTACTCAATATGAAAACCAGTTAACAAATAATACAAAAAGTGAATAAATTTAACAAATGTTGGCAGTGAGTTGGAATCTCGGAATGATATACCCTTAGCTGTTTTTTCTTTAACTGTGGACCTATTGCAGATTATGAAATTAGATCACCATTTTAAACAGGTCTGCTTTCTGCTACCTTTCAAATTGCTAATCTCTGATGTAAAAACGTAACCTCAGATTTGTGATAGTTCTTAATATAGCCATTGATGATAACTGTCTTGTGGATAATTTTACCAGGAGAGTCATTATGAACGCTCCTTTTACACATTCTTGGTAACTACAATATATTTGAAAACCAAATATATTTTCCTCATCTGTTTTTCCCCAGTTAACAAAGTAAATATATTCTACTCTGAGGTATTATAGAAGGTAAATTGTACCCAGATTTGTTGCCATTATAAATACATATGTGTGTGTGTGTGTGTTCCAAGGTACTTTACAGCTGCAGTGATGAATATTCTGGCATTCAGGGCCTTCATTCTTGCCCACTGTAGAGTCAGGCCTTCATTAAGTAACTTACCACATTAAAAAGTCATACGTTGTAGATGTTAATTGATCTAGGATTTTCTCACAAGGTGCCACTGGGAGAAACAAAATTAGTTTCCCTCCTTAATGCCTCTAGGAGCCATTTCAGCTTTGATTAACCTCATGCTCAAGATTTTCAGAAATACCTAAAAGCCCTGCCTGACAGACTTGTCAAGATAACATTACCATTCCACAGCCAAAGCCTTAGAGGATCAGAAGAAAGACACCCAAAGAATTTTATTTTCTGTGTGGGTCTAACTGCTGTTGTCTTTCAGTGCGGTTATACTGTAGTAACCAGGGACAGAACATGGCTTATGGTGTGCTTAATCAGAAAAATAGTTTCATCAGGTTCAGGAACAATTAAGTCTCTTACTGAAACCTATTCAGAGCACTGACAGATTATAGTATTTTTTGTTCGTTGTTTTACAGGTCACTATCTAGGTACTTCATATTCTATGAAATAAGCAATAGTCGGGTCATGAAGGAAGAAGCTGGATGGTTACCTTGTCCTTGCTGCTGTATCTGAGGCCACGTGGATCTCACTGGAGGGAGGGTAGGGTTGTTCTTTCCTGGTAAGATCAGCATGTTCAGTGGAAGAAGCTTCCGGAGTGAAGGCAGAGGAACATGAGAAGGTGAGCAGTAGTGGTGGCTAAAAAGAGCGGGAGTTTGATACAGAGCTCAGGCCTCAGATGCGGAGGAAGACTTCTCCTAAGAGCTGGTAAGGAAACCTATGGAGTTTGTTGCAACTTAGGAAGCCACTGAATTGCTTAACTGAACAAAGGAAAGGACCTGACTTTCAGGAGCTTAGTAGACAGAGGAAGAATTGTAGAGGTCTATTCTTTAGCTTTATTAGTCACTCAACTAAACACAAAAGTTTAGAACTGAAGCACACTAAAACTGTTGCAGTATTCTGTTTCTAAATTTCTAAATTCGCAGAAGAGACAAAATTCAGGTGTTACATTCTTTTGCTATAGCTAATGGTCAGAAAACCTTTATGGTGGAAGGACAACATTTATAAGCATTAACAGTTGTATCTTGGCAATGTAGCAAATGTGATTAATTCATAGAAAATGCATTTAGAAGTGAGATAAGTGCTTTAAAGAGATCCAGTTAGAACAGCATTGAATATAGATTCAGCTCTGGTTTAAGAACTGCAGAAGAAGAAACTCCTTGTTTACCACTCAAGATAGACTTGGCCAGAAACAGATCTCCTTCTCCAAATGTTATTAAAGGTAACTTCATGGGTTATTTTACTTAAATGTAAGTGAAGGTTTTGGTATAGGATTTTTCAGAGCAAGCCACTGTTGGAAAAGTTTCTGCGTCCTCTGTAAGAGTATACACTGGTGGCGGCTTGTGCCTATAGAAATGTTAGCTTTTCTCTTTGTAAGTAAATAAAAATTCTGTTTCTCAGTAGACCAAAGAGTTTTTGCAAACTAAACAAACTTTACCAGAAAATTTTAGTTAAACAGCAATGGCTAGGTGAAACTAAAGCAGGTAGATAAAACTTCTGTTAGCTGGTATGGTGAAGAAAATAGACATATCTTTGCCATTTTCTGTTCACTGAAGTAGGTTCAGAATTTCAGTTGTTTTTTTCTGGCAAAACTAATAGACTAACATGAGTTTTTGCAATATAGAAAATATTTTGCAACTTTGAGTATTGCAGGCTATGCTACATCAATGCTTCCTCTGAATTTCTAGTTACTATACTGAAACTGAAATAGTTGCCAGACAGATGAATCAATATGTATTAATTAAAGCCTACTTAAACTTCTGTTTTGGTGTTCATCTTCCTATAGATTAACTTGTTTAATTTTTGGCAAACATAGTTCTGCAACAATTTAAATCCAGAATATTTATGAAAGCACATTGACCAACTGAACAAAAAAGTTGTATCTATCTTGGGAAATGTTAATCTTAGACCAATATTTACAGTATATACTGTCAGTTTCTCAGGTCAGACCAGGTGGCAAGACCATTAAGAAATTGGTCCAAAAGAAGTAAAATCGAAGAATAAAAGCAATAGGTGATGAAGGGGGGATCTCATCAATACTGAAGGCCATGTGTCAGGAGGATGGGACTGGACTCCTCTCAGTGGTGCCCAATGACAGGACAAGGGGCAACAGGCACAAGTTGGAACATGGGAAGTTCCACCTGAATATGAGAAAAAAACTTCTTTCCTGTGCGGGTGCCAGAGCAGCGGCCCAGGCTGCCCAGAGAGGCTGTGGAGTCTCCTTCCCTGGAGCCATTCACACCCCGCCTGGACGCGGTCCTGTGCCCCCTGCTCTGGGGGTGCTGCTCACGCAGGGGGGCTGGATGAGATGATCTCTGGAGGTGCCTTCCAACCCCTACCGTTCTGTGATTCTGTGATTCTGTTAATGGAACTGCAAACCACAACAGACAAATAAGCAAAAGCATGAAACGAAGTCTTCGTGTTTTGTGATAAGACAATATCACTACAAGTATTACATTATTAGTCAGAGAGTGGGATAGAATTTACTTAGATATTCAGGGCCTCCTGCATTGAAAATGTGAATCACAGTAACTGTAAATATGTGCTTTACAGTAAGTTTCATGAAGAGCTGACAAGGGGGTCTCTAAATAGTACAGCATAAAGGGAAGGAGCAGATGAAAAACTGTAATACAGATGACTCTTTTTAGAGAGAGCAGAAAAATCACAGTAATCCATATTAGAGAGCGTAATACGGATGCTACAGAGGATTGGAAAACACTGGGGAAATTTAATTCAACTACTTTTTGCTTCAGTAGAGAAATAATAGTGATTCATTATATTAATTCCTTTGACGTATTAGCATGTTTAAGGTTTAGGAAGTGAGATTCAATATCTCTAGATATTGAGTATTGTTTGGGTAGCCTATTCTGGTCTGCCACCATGTCTGGCTGGATCCCAGAGATCACTGAGAGGGTAACAGGCATTGACCAGACCTCATATGCTTACAGTATAGTACACTTGGTATAGGAGTATTTAATCTTAGCTAGAGTCTTTAGGAGCTCTTAGAATACAGATAACAAAAAAATCTTTAACTACAGAAACAGAGTGAAATGCAGCTTTGAATTGGAATTGCAACTATTATAGACAGATATATTAAAATCATTAAGTGATAAAGAAGCAAAGCATGTTGAATTACCAAGACTTAAAAAATACTTAGAGGCAAATACATTAATTTATACAGATTTTAAACTGGACAAGATTGTCAGACAGCTTTAAATTACATATTTTCAGAAATAGAATAATGAGACATTTACACAAACACTTTGGTAGACAACGTTCGCTTTTTTAATTACCTTCAGAGACATTATTAAAATTTTAATCTATGCCTTTGCTAACTCAGCATATTGTCTTGATTAATTGATTTAATTATTTAAGATTACATTAGATATATTTACAGTCCACAAAGAGTTTTACAATTATACCTATGATTATTTTTTCTCTCTGTTATTTTAAAGGAGGACATGAGAGATTACTTATTTAAAACTTTGGGATCCTTCTACCAGGCTGTCACGCTCAGCCTCACCAAAATGTCTTCTAGCAAAAAAAATGCAAAAGCATCGTTGGTGATCCCTAGTTACCATTGTGAGTCACATTTGAGTAACTGGCTTGTCTTGGGTAGAAGCCATCCCTTTTTTCATTAAAATTAATGCTCAGCAGTAGTTTATGATCCTCTGGTTTTAGTTCTGTGCCAGACAGAAGAGTTTTCCTGTCATAGAAAGGAAAGACAAATCTTTCAAAGATTTTTCACTGTGATGTACATCAACAAAGAGTTTCTATTAGTTGACCTGTACTCAAATAGTTTTCCTAAATCATCAGTAGAGCTCTGCCTAATTTCGCCTAATTTGTCTCAGGATTTTATGAACTGTAGCACTGAATGGAGCATCATCAATATTGAAAGATATTATCCATAAACACTTAGCCATTTCCAAGTGGAGTTCTACTTCAAACCAGATTGTTAACTTGATAATTCGCATCTTGTTTGGATTCATACTAAAAAAATTGACCGAAACAGGCTTTTGCTGTAACTAAAACACGGTTAGTCATGGAAAAAATTTGCTTTGGGCATCACAAAAATGAATATGGGGATAAATTCCTTAAATTATTAAGTAATTTATTAAGTCCCAAGGCAAAAGAATGCAGGGTGACTCAAGTAACTACTCATACAGTTAAATCTGAATTATGAATTCTGAATATTCTAAAGTGAAGAAATTTCAGTCAACTGGGTTAGAAGTTATATCTACAAAAGATTCATCACATGATCAACAAAATACTTCAGTAAAGGTCTGGAATGTATCTACATGCATAATACTAAAAGGCTACCTTTGCTGAATACATATTTCCCATTAATATTTAGTCCAAATCTGCCTGTGAGCAGCCTGAGCAGAGATATTCCAATGAAGTCGTTAGCCTATAGGGGCTAGAAGTGGTTATTTTTGACTAGCCAAATTTGGACATTCTGCATTGAAATCAGTTTGACCCATACTTGTAGATACTTCCTATTTTGTATTATTTTTTGTTGTCTTAGTTACATGCTGAGAGAGAAGAGCAAAAGGATAGATAAACATGCCAATAAAAAGAGACAAGTAAGCTATTATCCATCGCTTTGACTGTTTACACTGAATAAAATAGGCATTAGTATTCCAGGCTTGTGACTCTACCTCCTGGCTCTTAGACTTTTAAATGCAGTTGCTAATAATCTCCATGCATTCATGCATGCTGACAGATATGCCACAACACTTTAATCAGCATTGGCTACAAGGCTAATAAAGGTTAGTAATAAAATAAAATTCTGTAGGGGCTCCCTCTTTACAGGCAATATCAAGCCCTATGAACTTTTAATGCCTACTCAGTCTATTTAGATAGTCATGGCTCAAAGCCTGTATTAAAAATAGCGAGGATGCTTATTCTGAAGTGTTTGAAAATATTGCAAATTACACTGTAGTATTGGCTTACTCCAAACTAATCTTATCCCTTACTGACCTTTGCAGAAACACTTCTCTTTCATTTGGCAGCTTCATTTCCCTTCTTTCCTTCTGTCTTATTCCCCTGTCCTTTTACCTGTAGTTTATTTAGTCATCAGAAATTGGTGTGATGGGGCTGCTGCTTTTTAACTATGTAGCTGATAGGTTTGTTGTGTTCATCCAGAAGCAAATACCTATTTCTCATTCCATTTCCATTGCAGCTTCATTTTCATCTCAATATTGTATTCCTCAAGAGCTGCACAATACATTTCTTTTGAGGAAAGCAATGAATGTATTTACTCTGCTTTACCTCTGTACAGGGTACTGTGGATTTTCCTGTCCTTTATCTCCCTGTACACTTTATAAAAAGGCTAAATTCATCAGGAAGCTAAAAATAAATGCAACAATGAGTCAAGAAATAAACGTGTACACATGCATTTGCAATAAAGGCCTTTTGTTAACATTATTTATTAAAAATAGATAGAATACAGTATAATAGCAGTGCAAAAAAAAAGCCCAGTGGAAAGCTAAAATCTTCTTACAATGAAAGATGGATATATCTTGTATTCTTTAAGATCACCAAGCTTCTTTCAGGTCTAATTCAACCCTGGTAGTCGATACAAGTTTCCAGACTTCGTAGTGGAAGATGGATCTTTTTACAGTCATGAAGAAAAAAGTGAACCTGGAGTAGTCTTGACAGAATGAGTTCATTTAACTATGGAACCGCTATTTCATTTCAAACCACATAAAATAAAATACCCAGACATCGATCTGTACCATCCTCTTGTTTTGTCTCGGAGTCTCCACCTACAGGACCAGGACCAGGACCAGGACCAGGAAATAATGGATTCTTGTTTCCAGACTCCCATCCTAATCCAGCAGTCAATGGGCTTGTCAGACTCCCATAAATCTGTGGCAAAAGCAGTCTGGCATTGACATGCCCATTGCAGCTATTGTTATTTAGGTAGTTTGTGAGTTTATAGATCATCTGCGTCATTCATCTGTAATGACATTATAATTGTATTGTGACTGTAATTCATTCCAGTTGTGCCAGAGCCATTGACAGGACACACAGTTTTATCCAGTGCTCCTCAAAAGAAACCTTATTATCCTGTAGGATATCATTCTGTTACGGTCTAAGCATCTCCAGTTTCCATAGGTGAGCTATTCATACTGTTAAAGTACTGGCTATATTGACTACCAGTGTGTTTTGGAAGATCCTCCTTTGCCAGTACCCCAGACTGTACTCAGTGATGTGGTTTAAGGAGCAGAGGTTCACAGATGTTCTACTATCAACATTCACAGCTTGATTGGATCAACCTGCTTTCTCAGTGATAACATTTAAGATGTCTAGGAAATGGAGTGCTCCAGGAGGACAAATGGGTCTGTAGAACAGGTACCCTCACTTTCAAGTACCAAAGTTTGGATAATCTAGAAATAGATGAGCTGATATTCTGGTCCTTCTCATTACGTGGTGATGATAAGGGGCTCAGAATTATCCCAGAAGCAAAGAACCAAGGAAGAACATTCAAGGTCAGCTTGGACAGGACTCTGAGCAACCTCATCTAGTTGAAGATGTCCCTGCTCACTGCAGGGGGTTGGACTAGATGATATCTAAAGGTCCCTTCCAACCTAAACCATTCTATGATTCTATGATTATATTCTATTATTTTATTGTCTTCCTTTTCAAGACCTCTGTTTGATATGTCTCAGGAAAGGTTTTATAGCTTACTGTAAGATGCCACTCAAACTTGGGTGTAGAGAGGGCTCTATACCTACTTGAAAGGTCTGCCAAATCCTCTCATCTTCTCTTTCTGATGAGATCCATCTTCCCATATGGTGACACAAAATATATTGCACTGGAGGGTTGCTTCATTGATGCCTTCTTCAGACTTTTCTACCAGCTTCTGAGTATTTACCTTTGGCGGTTCAGCTGAAGAACTCTCTGGATGTCCCAGAGATGCTCTGGGTAGTCACCATCTATGTTGGGAGAACCCCAGAGCATCCTTGTACTGACCATACTGCAGAGTTGCTTGCCCTGTCTTCATAGGCAGAGATACTTGTGCCACGCTAGATCTGGCTAGATCTGCCATGCTAACAAATATCAA
>VZTV01075456.1:0-20087 GCA_013400875.1 Anhinga rufa | reverse complement strand
CCATCACTTACCCCAAGGAGGAACAGGACAGTTCCAGTGGGGACCTGGCAATCTCTGCCAAAATGCATTTTGAGATACAGAGTAAGCTCAACAGCCAAAATTCGTTTCACCTTCCATCAACAGGCTGAACCCCAGATGGAAGTGTCGTTTTCACTGACTACTGAGACATGGATGTCTACAGACAGAGAACCGAGACCATGCCGCAACTCTTAGTTTCACCCTTCTTTACAGCCCTCCCTTCCTAAATAGCCCATCCTGTCCCCAGCACAAGAATTCAGACGGAGGTGACACCAAAACTGGAAGACACAGCTTTTGTTTCCCTGCGCCAGCACCAGGAGCCAAGAGGGGGAACCCGCGGGCTCGTCCGCGTGCGCGGCGGGACCGGCGAGGAGTCCCGCGCCCGTCACCTCGCCTGCCACGCCGCGACCCGCACACCCTCCACGCGCCCACAGCCCCACAGTGTGCTGCAGCCAGGACCCCGCCGCGGCAAACCACGGCCCCGCGCAGCAATTAGGGGCGACAGTGGAAGCGCGTTAATAAATTTCCCGTTGCCATGGCACTGCAGCGAGGCGCTTGCGTTGCGGCGCAGATGAAACGGACTGGCTGCAAACTACACCGACGTAACAGGAAACTTCAGGATGGTTTCCACAGCGCGTCTGGGGGCTAGTCTACCTCGGCAATGTTTAAGCGCACAAAGGGAATTGTCACAGCACCTCATCACGGCTGCTGAAAAGGCAGCAGCGGTCAGGAGTCACGCGTGAAGATCCCTGCCAATGCACAGGATGTTTCATATGACAAGACCCTTTCTTCAGAAACGATTCGCAGCTGCAATAGCCATTACAGCACACGTATGCACAACAACTTGTATAACAACGTGTCTGGAGGGGAACGTGCAGTTGGGGGAAAAAAAAAAAAAGAAGAGAGTTATATCTTTGACTGGAATGTGCTCCTGCAAACGTGGAGGACTAACACCACGCACAGTTTTGCAGGCCTGTTTTGTGCTTTGCCTGTAATTATCTGGTAAAGTATTCCGGTTCTTTGCAAAATAGGTTATCTTCCCAGGCTGCGCTGCAAGCAGAGGCAGTCCCCGGGAAGTCCTAGAGCAGGGTCGCTCAGTAACATGCACGCAGAGCTGCCTCGCTGTTTGCACATTTGATGCTTTCTCATGAGAGAAAGTGCAGCTTTCCATCCTCCACGCAGGACTGTCTCATGTGAACACGAGAACACGCCTTCCCTTACATTTCTAAATCTATTAGGGCAGGAGAGTAACAAGAAAAACGAGTACTGACAAGAATTATGCAATTGTTATATTCCATCTATTTAGGAACCCGAAGCTGCAGTTTCAGTCAGAGATTACCTTTTAAATAACCCTTTGATTATGGTACATGAATTAATGCCATGTTCCCATGTTAGAAGTGTCACTCACTATTAATAGCAAGAACCTGTGAATGGCACATTTTTGCCATCTTCTCTTCCCTGATTATGCACGAGCACTACCTATTGTACAGCCCACTGAATCCACTGCTGCTTTTTCTCGCTTTCCAAACTGTCCTGAAAATCTCCTTCAGCCAGATGAAGGGACTGTACTTCCATTAGGTTTTGACAGAGTCAGGTTTAAAGCCAATATTTTTCTCCTCTTGCAAAAATGACATAACAAAGAGAAAACGAAGTGTGGCTCTACCATGCCTATCGCGATATTTGTTCAGGTGTAATATTACTCAAAAAAAAAAATAATTCTAAGGAAAACTCTCTTGCACCCCAGCACTACTCAGGTGAAGCACAGAATACGAGCTACCCCCGTAAGAGAAGAGGCAGGTGAAACGCTGCTGTGCCACAGCCGCGCCTAACATTTTTCTTTAGTTTGCAGAACCGAAAGTCCTTTTGCTGCGGTTCACGAATAGCTTCCAGACCACACAGCGCTCGGCACAGCCAGGAGCGACGGACTCCATGAGGTACAGCTCTGTAAAGCATCCCTGCCTCTCACTCACAGGGGCATTTCTTCCTGGGCCCCGAGAACCAGGCTACATTCCTTTTTAGCTCACTCCTCCTTCAAGAAAGCAAGCACTTACAAGGCAGGACCTCCTCCAGAGGAGCAGAGCTGTCAGCTCCCAGGGACCCCAGCTCCAAAGAGAACCCACTGTGTGGTCCCGAAGCACAGTAACGAGCACCTGTACCAGCATGGGTGAAGGAACGGGCTTGATCTTCGCCACTCTAAACACACATTTTCCCTGCAGACTACTAGTTAAAAATAAAAACCAGCTAAATTATTCATTGGCAGTTTTTTTCCACATTGACATCTGGAAACTATCACTAGCTCTAGCACTTGTATACTAGCCTGGAATGGCGAATTTGCCCTAATACCGGGGAAACAAATCTGTGCAGTGCCAGTATTCAGAATACAGGAATGGGGAAGAGTAAAGATCTCATCTGTTTTTAACGTGTACGTTGAGTGTGTATGGAGGTCATCCTTGCTCGGCAGGAGAAAGCCTCCTGCGAAACCAGCAGAGATGTCGTTTCTTATGACTCACCCGTGAGGATCATGAAACAGATGAGCAGCAAAGTTTGTGTCAGTGTTGCTTTCCATCAGAGCTCTCATCTAGCACCTCTGCGGGCAGCAGCACCCCTCCCCGAGGGCTGCGATCGCCCCAGTGGTCAGTAACGTGTGCTGCCAGTAACGTGTGCCTGGGCATTTTCTGGGGTCTCTCTGCACCCCTCCTGCTCTCGACACTTAAACAGCACTGAAGAAAAGCCGGACATATGCTTCATGGGTACCACACACCTGGCTGTTTGCACACGCAGGGCTGCTTTGCTTGGTTATACAGAAGAGCAGAGAAACCATCGCGAGCACCAGCTTACCTGATATGGCATACAAATTTGAGTGCTGGTGCTCCAAATCCAGGCGAGTGCTGTGACTTTTCCCTCGAAAGCTGGCAGGGAGTGTCAGCGAGATATGCCTAAGGAAGAGAGATGGGAAATGGAGATGACGTTACTACAGAGTGGAAGATACTGTGGCTGTCAGGTCACTCTTGCCTGACGATTCTGGTCGGGTTAAGCAGCAAACATCAATTTTAACATTGCTTGTAGAAGCCAGAGTGGGCTCCACATACCAGGAGGAGGCCGAGGTGGCGATTCAGCCGTTACAACCAAGGGCTGTTCAGCGGCTTTACCTGCTCCTCAGTCCAGACCATCTATAAGCTGGTGCAAGCCCCCTCCGCCCCACTAAACACTGGACTCAGCCAACCACCAAAGCACTACGGAGGCAGCCATCCACCCTCCGGCAGGACACGGCAGCTCCTTGCGAGCTGGCACCTGGGGACAGCTGGCACGGTGGCTGGCGAGTACAACCTCCCCTCTGCCAACACAAGTCTCAATGCAAGGCATCGAGAGCGCGCCCAAACACCCTGTGGAACTCGACCGCATTTCGTTCAAGGCAGAAAGCACTCACAGCAAGGGCTTTGGATTCATCTGTGCCAGAAAATTCTGAGTACGTTGATAAATAAACGCTTTGGAACACTCTGATTGACTAAGACCTGCTCCAAAGCTACCCAGAGCCTGCTGCATGCTCCCGGGCTCCCTGAGGCATGGGGTGATGCACACGTTGAGCTTCCCTACACCAGCCCCGGAGAAAAGGGAAGCCACATCTCACTCGCCACCCCTCTGGCTGCAGCAGTGCATGATGCCCTCCCTCCCAACACCACTCTGCCCAGCATTCCTGCAGCAGAGAGGTATTTTTACATCTTCCATTAAACCTTCCTATAAATAGGAAAAAACGGAGCTCATGGAAGTAAAGTTTAAACTATTTTCATTTAAACTATTCAGTTTAAGCTATTTTGGCTGGGAGTTTATTAAAAAGAGAAACCAGCACACGGCCAGCCTGGACACAGGCTAAAGGCGAGGAGGTGGGCGACCTTCCCAGGAACAGGCGGTGCGGGAGGGCGGGATGCGACACCCAGCAAGCCCCAGGGCCGGCGAGGGGGCTGCACACAAAGCTGCCAGAGCCCGGAGCTGCTCGGCACCAGCCTCTGGCCCTGCGGACGGACCCGACAGCCCTTCGGGCAGGGCGCAAACAGCCAGCGCCAGCGCCCCAGCCAGCAGGACACAGCCCAGGGAAGCTGCCCGGGCACGGGAGCGCCGGGGCTTGGGAGGGCCCCAGCAAGGCTGCTCCCGGCGGCAGACGTGGCTCTGCCTCTGCCGCCACGCTGACCCCCGGCCGGCCACGAGCGCCACCGAGAAGCCTGCTGCGAGAAAAGACTTTTTGCTAGTAACCATTATTGATAGCCCACAGACTTCCATGCTTTGATGAGAGATTCAGGCTTTTCCCTTTTAATTCAAATCTGTATTTTTCTAATGCTGATCCTGGGTCCGTGTGAATTTTTAGAAAATGTTATCATTAATCTTCTGGACCCCGTCGCCATACATAATGAAGATGCTCCCTCTTCACAGAGAGGCTTGGCGTAGCACGAGAGCAGAGGCAGCAGCTACTGGACACGGCCAGACCCTTGGCATCGACCCCTGCCAGAACAACCAGGTGGCCCTTGTGCCCTCTCCCAAATGCACTGTCTGCGAGGAAGGGCCCTGAGCGTTCTCCAGCAGAGCATCAAATCCATGCTCTTAGCTAGCAAGCTTTATCTATCGAGCAAATCATCTGGAAATTATCTGCCTTTAAAACCAGGACGCATTTTGTGAAGAACTATGTATTTTTAGACCTTGATGCAGCTGATGGTGAACAGCATGGATAAAATAAGAAAAAGCAAGCATCAGTTTGAGTTTGCTCGTGCTTCCCAAAGCTATTTCTAACCAAAAAAAGATGGTGTGAAAATATTTTCGAATTTGGCTAACAGTTTGCTGTTTAAAACACAATCCATATGAGACTCTTTGTGAGCAGAGGCAGGTTTGTCATGAACACACTTTAAAACAGAAGACCACTGCCTGTAGGCATTACACACTTTTCATTTGTTTTTTAATAGCAGTATCCAAAAATACTTTCCGAGGCACCAAAACAGCTAACAGAAAGACTTTTGAATTTCTCTTGCTTGTATGGGGGACTGGTTTCTTCATCCCCCAAAAAACCCAGCAGGAATTGTTTTCGAAGTAAACAAAGCAGATCTTAAAAAGCCCATTTCCGAGCAGAGTATTTTAAAAGTTTCTACCAGGTCCTGCTGCAGGAGAGGCTGCCCCTCTTCCACCTCGACAGCCCTTTTACACAACCCACCACCGAGGCGGCCGGACCACCGCAGGCTGCGAGGGAGGCGACGAGCATCCAGCCCGGCCAGAGGGCCAAGGAGACAGTCCCACCGGCAGCTCATGGCAGGCACTGCGTAAGCACCACGAAGGAGCCGTCGCGCAGCAGCCTTCCAGCAAAGCTCTGAATCCTCAGCTTGCAAAAGACCTCCGGAACCGAGTCCCCCGCCGCCGCAAGCGTGCCTGGCAGCTCACGCAAGCACCAGGTTTCACGAGCGCCATATGCTGAAGCAGTGCGCACGTTCCACGCGTGTAATTAAAATGAATCGCTTGCCATCCGAGGGACCGTGACCACACACGCACAAATACAGCGGCAGAAGATGACGCATCCGGACCTCGCTGCCTCACTCTGCAGGGTACCCTGCTTGCTCTCCCTGTCGGGCGTATCAACATTAAAAGACACACGGAGGTATTCCCTTGCAGCAGGGCAATCACAAATGCTAGGCGAGGGGATGCCCCGTGGCCCTCAGCAGGCCGGCACTCGTGCAGCCGCTCGGGGCTCGTGAGCCGACAGCGCCAGCTCGGCCGCTGCTGACACCGGCCTGCCAGCACCACCGGGCTCGAAGGCGGGCTGTTATGAGGGCGTAGGGACCACGTCCGTGGCCGCTTTCCATCTCTGAAGCAGGACAAACGGGCGTTTCATCACTCCCGCTGAGCTGCACCGAGGACGGCCGGGTCTCTCCAAGGAGAGCATTTAGCTGCAAGACCACAAGACGGAGGGCAGTAACTGCTAGAAGGAGATCAGCTCTCCCCTTCCCCCTTCCCTTTTATAAAAGCATGACATTGTAGGGAAAAATGGGAAACAAAGTCTAATTTATTTTAAATTAATGCAAACTTTGGCCAGGATCAATATAACTTATACGTACTAAGTTGATTGCATAATGCATTTTCCTTATGCGTTGTGAAAGCCAAATCATTTTGCATTGTAGANGGCCACTAGAGTTTTGAATACAATTAATCATCATTCCAGGCAATGGGAAGCCATATTGACACTTATTCCTAATTTGAATATTTAATTAGGGTGAAGTTCTTCATCAAATTATCACAGAACTGGGAGGAAAGCCTAAAAGATTTAAACAATTACTACTTTAACCCTTCGCCAACTGCTCACCTGTGAGCACAAGAATCTCTTCCCCGTTCTGCAGAGCAGGAACACGCTCAGGCAATACAAAAAGACCGTATTTAAAAGACACTACAAATACCCTGGGGAAGGTACAGGGACGCCCGGCGCCCTACCGGGCTCCTCCGGAGATGCCAGCCTGACACAGGCTTTTGCCTGCCTACGCTCCTCGACCTTTATCAAAGCAAAGCTTTCAGGCCAGATCTCTATTTTAGCATCAGGTATAGTTCCTCCTGGGGCTTTTGTGGCTTTTTTTGTTTTGGTGTGGGTTTTTGTTTGGTTATTTTTCTTTGTTTTCTGTTTGGTTTGCTTTGTTTTTTAACTGAAGCGCCCGTCCAGACTCGCGCGCCAGGTTCAGGTGCCGAGGGACAAGACCCTCTTCCGAGGGGCAGTGAAGGGGTCACCCACCGCGGCCCGGCGCCCGCCCTGCCCCGCAGCAGGAGCTCATGGGACCGGGCTGGACCCCGGCGCTGCTCTGCACCCGCTGCACCTCCCGCCACGGCGTGGGCATCCTCCCTTCGCACAGCCCTGCCTCAGGTCGCTCAAACATCCCTTTATGTGCTGTATTAATCCATATAAGAAAAATCTCTTTTAATGAGGAGTGATATAGTTATGAACTCTCTAGAGCCATAATTAGAGCAAACTAATTGAAGTTGTGTTTTGACACACTTTCCAAATTCACGGGTACTGCATGACATATTCACAACACTGCTGCTGCACAGCCATGGCGACAGCAAAATCATTAGGCTAATAACACTTATTTGCATTCTTATCATGCCAGCAGCATGCCGTTAAATACTGCTTCAACCAGTGCTCGTTTACTCTGAAAGTTTCCACTGAAAGATATTAACAGTAATTATTAGTACTTTAGTGAAATCTCTGATGTTAAGGAATGGCAACTCACATTAACTATCCCCATGCCAATTATTTTCCTTTTGAACTGTCGTAGCTGTCTTCCTCCCCACCGGATGAAAGCCACAAGGCGGATTTGGTGCTGGAGGGGAGGACGGACGGACACGGACGTCTGCCCCAGCGAGGCCAGCCGTCAGGGCTCCAGCCCGCTCTCTCCAGCACTGGAGCCAAACCCACGCTGTTCCAGCACGGGTTAAGTACAAAGAATATTCTTCCTCAGCATATGATAATTTCCAGGCCATTTAGGATGAAACAACTGCAACAGCACAGTTCAGGACATGGTAGATTTAATTACTCTCTAACTTCGGGTTTTCTTTTAGTCATTAAATCTATGGAACAAGTCTACACACGACAGCAACAGAAGCAGCACGTGATGAGAGAGATCCTTCACATGCTAGCAAAGGCGGTTTGAGGTCTGCGCACATTATGGCCACTTTTTGAATGTTTTTGGAGAGAAACTCGCATAAAACAGGCCCAGGAATGCCCGACAGTTCCAAATCAGTTATTAATAACTGTCTGCAGGAAGGTGATAAACTGCTTTTGAAGTTAGGGGGCAAGTACTCATAAAAAGTAACAGACGATCATAAGGGGAAATGCCAGATATCAAAGGATGCTTCATAATTCATATAAAAATATCAACAATGCACAGCGAAAGAACAACGGTACATTTTTGCTTTCCAACTGGATTGGATGAGCATGGTAGAGAAACGGGGCAAAACTCTTAGGAACTGCTCCACATTAGCAAACACATTAGAAACCATACTGCATGCTGCAGGCTGGGACCGGCCTGCTCTTTGATGTACCACTGTCACGACTGCAATTCATTTTAAGCAAACCTAAGAACTGCGGTCTCACAGGAACACCTTCGAATAAAAAGAATCGTATCTTCTCTAATCAACAGATTATGCAAAGATCACGTCTCATGAAAAACTGAGGACAGAACAATTAAATTCCGAGCGGTAGAAAGCTGAAAACACACCTACATGCAGTTAGTATCAGGCTGTAGCTCTCAAGAAATGTAATCCAGCTTGAAAGCTTTGCCTGTGGAGGAAGGAAAAGGCTCATTTCTAAGAGATGAGCTGCTGGAGTTTCACCGCCAGACATCAGAGGACCTCTCAGCGACTGCTCACTCTACCAGAATGCATTTTCCAAACTGCAGCTTACAGACGATGCCGTAGCAGATACCTAGGGCTCCGGCGGTGTCCAGAATCCCATCTACAGTATTTATTCACAGTCCTTAACTTTTACTCTGCTCAGGCACTGTGATGCCAGAACACCTACCTCATACTCCAAAGAACTGCAATGAAAAACAAAACTGTGAGGCAAGAATCACCTCGGGTAATGGACTTCATTCCAGACAATCTATTCTAATCGTGTAAACCAAATATTTAAATACTTTCTAAAACCTTCCTGACCCTTCCCCTAAAACAAGGAACATATGGGCTTTGCAAGCATTTCATCTCATTCCAAGCTACTAAAATATCCTGTTTCCCAAAAATCAATGAGAGCTGGTGGTGCCAGATTCAGATTTTATAAAAGCCCAAATGCATGAGAGAATGAAAAAGGGAGTGAGTTATTCTTTCCACTTTTAGATTTACCCGTTTAATTTTCCCAGCTGTAGGAAGGGAAGAAGGGCTGTCTGCAGCACGCGTACTCAATGCACTACGTACAGCATGCGCATCCCCCTCCCGAAACGACCACACCTCGAAGACACGGGAAAATGATGTTGCGCTACCCTGTCAAAACTAAAGCCATCACCAGCTGAACAGAACAAACCCCGGTGATGCTAACAAGGGAGCATGATCTACTGCAGACCAGCAACCCAGAGTGTGAGGCTCAGCGCAGAACGAGGCTCCTGCAGCTTCCTCTATACAGGGATTAATTTAGATCAGAGGACTTAAGTAACCAGGATAGAACAGCTGCCAAACAATAGAAAAAACCCAACAAGTTTAATTTACACTGCTTGAAAGTCTGAGCTGTAGCCCATTAAATTGTTATAGGCAGAGGACTGCATCAAAGAACTAAGACCTCATACTGTAAGCATGAAGTGCTTATGAAGTGGTTGTCTTAGATGAGCAGCGCGGTGTCTCTGGAGGCTGCAGCGGGAAGAACGCGGCTTTCCACATCCTTCACTAGCTACTCTCCAGAGTCAGGAGTTTTCAGATAATGAAGCAGTAGGGAAAAATTGCCAAGCAGCAGAAATACTCCAAAAAGATAAATTACACACGGTGTAAGCTTCCTCAGTTAGGATTTTAAATTCTGTCAAATTAATCAGCACAACAAAGCCTGGGCTCACACGTCTGACGAGGAGCATCCCTCCGAGGGGAGCCTCTTGCTGGGGGCCAGGCGCAGAGCGGGGCTGCCGCCCAGGCAGACCCCCCAGCACCGGGGTGCTGCAGGCACAGCCCAGCCTGCGGGGAGCAGCGATGCCTCCCCTGCAAAACCTGTTAAACAAATATTCCACATAAAGACTCATTTGGGAAGAGCACGTTGTCAGCACTTTGCCAGTAATAAATAATGACAGTCCAAACACTACTAAAAGCAATAAACTCAAGAAGTGTTTTGGAAAATGGTGAAAGTGATTGATTTAAAGAAGGAAATATCTGAACACAACCACATGCACTTCAGGGTGAAAGCGCAGATTACAAATCAACAGTGGCAGAGATCATATTAAATAGCAGACAACACAGAAGTTTTAAGGAAAAAACGCTCAATTCCCCTGCAGGGCTTATTTAACAACTGAGTATATAGCTTCTTTGAATGAATACCTTGGGTTTGTACTTAATGACCCTGCACTATACCCTAAAGAAAATATGCCTCCAGGAATATTACTATACCAGGAACAGAGCTCTGTGAAGAAAAATGACTCTAAGGCTATCTAACCCTCTTCACTCGGGGCACTCCCCAAATTCTTCAGTGCACCCTGAAAATCAGCTAAACCAAACCTCTTCTAACTACAGCTTATGTCCCCCTTTCTCAGCTGCTGCAAGGCATTCTTGTGCCTGGAAACCACTCGTATCGTTTAAACGTTTTTTCCTAATCATAATTTTCTACCACTAAAACATACTGGACTGTGACCAATTTTTGCACGTCTTCATCCAGCTGAGTTGGATACGAGCCATACGGTCAGTGCAGTTTCATAACAAATTCCTTATGGGAAACAGACCCGGGATAAATGTGTGCCAGCACCCCTTACCCATCATGTTCGGATTTGCACAGCGTACATGCGTCATGGACATTTCATCCTTAAATTGTGCTTCTTACCATACCCGCTGGAATGGGTCTATGGAATCACTTCCTCCAAATTCTAACTTATTGTTTCAATCTCTTTGGGGTTTTTTTAATCCATAGCTACCGTGACGTGAACCCAGCCCTTGTAGCATCCCTGGCCTCTTCTAAGGCAAGTAATTGAAAAACTAGGATTATTGTGCTGTATTTCCAAATACAAGTGATTTGAGCATTCAAGCCAAATAATATGTTTTATTAGTTGTAAATCAGAAAGTAGTTTTACTTGAGAGCTCTTTTGATGGAACAGATTAGAAAATGCAGCTCCATCAAGAAGGAAGCATTTTGTAGAAAGGATCAGACTGTCAAGAGATCCCACTGGCTACGGTTCTCAGAGCGGTTTCCAGTCAAACCAGAAACATCCATCCCAAAGTACTCCTTATTTGGTAGCATCTGGTTCAGATGAGGGACTTTCAGGTAGACCCCCACCACCCTGCAAAAGCACCCTGGCCATCAGGCTACCAGTGGCGTCTGCCTCCAGTCCGCGGCAGCTTTCTGAAGCCTTGGCTTTGTTCCCCACCGGAGCAGAAAAGCATCGAAACCCTGGAACCTTTTCCTCTACAGACTTTCCATAAAATCTATTTTAAATGTCTTAAAGAAAAAGTTAAGATAGTTATTTATAAATAATATTGTTGCTACTTAAAAAATAGGGAAGGTAAAGGGCTTCCTTCCCCCTTCCCTTCAATTAACCCAGTGCACAGAGTAAGGCTGGCTCATCACCAGACCGAGTTCAGGTCTCTGCACTCCGGCTCGCTGGTGCTGCTTTATTAGCTGCCACCTATTGCACATCATCAGCCTCCCGCAGAAAGCCACACACTGATCACTTTCCAAGCTTACGTGACAAAGTTCAAACACCATTAATAAATCAATTTGAAAAATCAGACTTCTCTGCCTAGAAAGGAAATTCTTACATTCCTTAACATTAAACTCCGCTGGGAGCAGAGGAACAGGAGCAAATCATTTCCCTTTTCTAAGGAGGGGCAGCTTAACTATTTAAAAGGTAATTGGGAGCACGGGAGGAAAATTTACACATCCTGCTCTTACTTCAGGGGTTTAAGTAGGGCAGTTATCTTCTTATCAAAACCAGAGCAGCACCTCCCCGGTGCAATACTCCTGCCGGATCAGTATTTCAAGACCTGAGCACTTGGTGGCACAGACCGACTGCGCTGGGAGCACGGAGAGGGTGCGCGGGGAGGGAGGGCTGCCAGCCACGCTGCAGACCCACAGCTGCGAGGGGTGTGAGCTGAGGCACAAATGAGCTGTTTCTGTAGCTTATTAGCCATGCGGATCAGGCAGGAGCTATAAGCGCAGCAGACGTATGCTGGGGCCCGGGTCTGGCAGGGCACACGGCCCCTCTCCCTGCAGAAGCCCGGACCCCTGGGGAGGGGGCAAGCAGCAGGGAGAGGTGCACATGCTGCTCTGCCCCTGAGCATCGCTCCCGGGCCGGGGCAGAGTCCAGAGGGACCACCGCCTCGCCGGGACGGACCAGCACAGGGCCCTGTGGCCTCGCTGGTGCTGCTGTAGGGGCCGGCACCCCGCCTGCAGCCCCCTCCAGCCGGGGAGGTATGGAGCACTCGCTGCCTCTTCCAGCTGGACCCCACTTCCAGGCCGGCCCCTCGCCTGCCCACAGCGGGCATTTCGTATGGCCCGGCTGGACACAGACCCCTTGCACCCAGGGGGGCTTTGCCCGGCTCCCCCCGACTGCCTCACCCTACACTCGCTGCCTGCAGCCCCTCAAGGCCAGCCTGGCCGCATCGCCTTGCTAACCAGGAGAAAACCATGCCCTTTTGGTCCCGCTGGGCTGTGCCAGCCTTGGCCGTCCCCGTCGCTGTGCGCACGGGAGCGGGCAGCCGTGCGGCACCAACGGTGTGCCGCCCTCCTCATCCTCTCTCTGGCTCTGCAAACTGGTGCCTCCTTCCGCCGGTCCCCACAACGGCTCGCGCCTGGCGGCACCCGGAGCTCCACGTGCGAGAAACTTCACTGATCTGCTCGGCGTTCCCGACTGCCACCGCACCAGGATGGCAACTCCCTCCCGAGCCGCCGCTGGCCTCTCCTGGCCAGCTCTGCCACCTCCCTGGCTCCCCAGGCGTGCCTGGAGGTGCAGCACTCGAGGCTGGCACTGTTTGGCTCGCCCGTGTGCCTTTCTGGTCAGTCCAGAGCACGAGCGACCGACTCACGGCTCTGCCTCCCCAACAGCGGCAGGCACCATGAGCCCCACTGAGACCTGCAGCTTGGGCTCACCCCCTGCCCCAGGACTGGCCTGCCCTCTCCCCTGCGGTCCTGAGTTAGGAGACATGCCACAGGCATCCCAGGAAGGCAGCCAGAGGAGTTCTGCCCTTCTGAACCAAGACGCCAAGCGCCCAGCCACGCTACTGCATGATATGAATACAAGCGGATTGCAGCAAGATCTTCCGTCTCCCTGGTAAGCCATTAACCTTTCAGATGACAGCCCTGCAAACTAAATGACTGAACGATTCCCAGGGTCAGCGCGAATCTACATTTTCAAAACCTGACATCAACAAGTAAAAGTTGTGACTGAATCCTGGTCTCTCCAAAAGAAAGATTAAACGCCTGTGACACATCATCTGCAATCAGAGCGCTCCATTTCCCAAAGTATCCGTCACAGATTGATAACATCCACGCAAAAAGTTAAGTGCAATTATGTCTGTCACTGTAAAACACACTTCAGCAGCACTGACTGACATCTTGCTTGCAGCTGACAAATTGTGAGAGGGCTGTTTGAATGACGGTGGTAGAGACTCCTGCAGCACCTTGGGAAGGGATGCGAAATGCGCTCCCGAACCACAGAAGCCACACGAGCGCACTGAGCGCCGTGGCTGTGACAGGAGCCATTGTGTAGGCAGCCGCGAGGCAAAATGGTTCAAGGTCGGCTCTGCGCGCGTTCACAGAAGTCAGGGATTTGCTCCCAGCAGGCTGGACCTGGACTCACGAAGAGGAGAGCATCGCACGCACATCCTTCTCTAGCCTGCTCCAGCAGAGCTTGGGGCACGGAGGGGCTGAGCCCCAGGACACCACTCAAATGCTCGCGACACGTACTTTTCTCCAAGTTCCCAGCCCGTGCGCTGGCAATCGCCAATCCACAGGCTGGCTGAAGCAAAAGCGTGCAGAGGGCCAGGCGAGTTACCCGTGACTAGCACCTCTTTTGGGCCAGGATTACCTTCTTGTTCCCCAAAGCGGCATCGCCACGCAGCACCAGAGAGCGCAGGCCTTCAACACGGAGCAGAGGTACCGAGGAAGTTACATTAAACTCCCGCTAGTGACTCAAGTCAACAAAAGCAGCTCTTTAGTAGCAGCCTTCTAGGATGGGAAACTGCAAGTGCATTTCTCCAGGCTGCCATTAGTGCCAAGAAGCTGTCGCAGAATTTGGAGAGAAAAGACAGTAAAGCAGCTTGATGCCTCACACAATGGCACAGTTGTGCTCCACGGCACAGCATGCCATCCTCACTGGGATGGTGAGGGCTGCCGTTAGAGACCATTAAGCCAGATGCCTGCAGTAGGAAACACCAAGGAGAAGAAATGGCTGAAAAATAACATATGCAGTCCAGCATGAATATCAAACAAAGCCTCCCCTTGTGCAGTTCTGACTGCGAGCTGTAACCCCGCAACACAAGCGGCGGAAGGAGCACTGGTGACGTGCAGTAAGCTGTGGAGGTCAAGCCTCTGACACATGACAAACCTCTGATGTGCCGCTATCCGCTGCCATCAGTAGCTCACATCATGGATCGGAGGAAGAAACATGGCTGGTGCAGAAATAAACATCTCCCACAGTAAAAAAGTCCTTCCATTTGGGAAGGTTTTGCTGTGCAGAAGCCCACTGGTGTGTTTTACTGGTTTAGTTTATATCCAGTGTTAGCAATTGTTCTGAAGCACCCAAGCATACCCTCTTGATTTAATCTTATTTTATAATGCTGGACAGCAACTGGAGAGAATAGCTCAAATATCTGACCAGCCTAGCAGCAGACTCTCCACAGTGCTCTCTCTCTATTCAGCACCGCTCACCGATTTTCTCTTAGCACTCACGGCAGCATCAGAATAACTTAACGTTGTTCCTGTCAGGATATATCCACATAGAATAAAACAGCAAACTGGCTACTAGTGTAATCTCATCTCTCTGTGGTGACGTAAAAATAAGAGGTTACTTGTGACTACAATCTTCACAAACATTAAGTGTTGAGTAACTTATCACATGGCTGATAAAGTATTAGAAAAGGCTTTCAAGCAGTATGTGTTCCCCGTAATAATGAAATATTTGCAGGATGCACCTCTATATACGTTTCTATTTCTTAAAAAATATATTGGATAATAAATAATCAGAGTAAAAAAAACAGACATGAAAGATGCTTTGAATGATCAGGCTGGTGGTGTAAAAGTTACCTGTAAATCACGCACAGGGCATGAGAGTGGAGCTGGCTACAGACAGGTGGTTTTTACTAGGAGGCATTAATGTAACATTCAATTATTCCACTGCATACTGGCTGTTTTAACTCAGCCAAATTAGAATACATTTTATATTGACTATTTTGACATTTGCTTTATTTGGCAAGTAAAACAAAACTGATCCAATTTCCTTGCAGCCATTGTAAACCATAAACTGTACAACAAGAGGTTATAAAATATATAAGCCTTGTAAACACTTCTTTTCAGACTGTCGCTGATGCTCTGAGCTCTAATTTTGGCCCTGTTCCCAATAGCTCTGACGCTGCTCTGCAGCCTTCCCTGCTCGGCCATAAAGTGACCCTTCCACACTTAGTGATTAAGGACCGCCATTGACATTCTCTTGCTATGATAATTTTTTCTCTTTATTGTGGAAATCTGCCCAGGCAGGAATTTCTTGCAGACAGAAAATGAAGATCTGTGCTCTAAAATCAAGACATCTTTTTCTCTGGTCTCACATGGCCTGTGCTAGCATGTAGCTTATGTCCAGCAGAGCTTCAAAACAACATACCAGCTCCCGGTGGGCCAGGCCGAAGTCTCCAGAAGGCTGCTGGCTTTTCATCCCTTTTGCCTCCATCTCTCTTTGAGAAGCAAGACAGCATCTCTGCCTGCAGCGCACCTGACAGTACAGGACAGCAAGCAGTGTGCCATGGCACGGCAGGCGACCGAGCAAAACTCTCAGTGAAAGAAACGCCCAAAGGCTTTAGAGAGTTCAAGGAGCCACCACAAGACAGTAGATTTAAGTCTGGGTCACGGGTGAAGGCTCAAGTGTGCACGCCTGCCTTAAAGAGATACCCGATAGCTTTTTTGGGAACAGTTTACAGCAGTTTAAAAGCGTCGCTATCTGAAATGACCCATACATCAAGACTCCGAAGGACACGAGTATTTTCCACCCACACGATATAATGACCTTTGTATATAAACTGATCCCCCTGGAGTTCCCCTCCGCTGTCTCCTTTGAAATTCTAGTTCTCAGCAGTTATTGTGATACTGTAAACGTATCTGCAGTATACCAAATACCTAGTGCAAAAATACGTGTTTGCTTAATGAAGCAAAAGCCCAAAGGGGCCCACAGAGAACGAGCTGTCCCCTGGGAACAGCCCGGCCCAGGGCTCAGTCGATGAGCCGCATCAGTAGGAGCCCATCTCACACTGGGTGCTGTGCTTTCATGGCAAATGCCGGGAGCATAAAGCACACCGTTTAACCTCTGTCTTGGTTAGTTTGTTGCTTCACAACACTCTGCTTTGTCCAGAGAAATCCAGCAAGTCAGCTGTCAATACAAGACTACTGTTATATGCAAGTATAGACAAGTGCATACATTTATACACACACACAAATACTGTCTGTAACGCAGGGAAGACAACCTGGACAGACACTATGCCAGCGTCCGCCCAGAAGTGCTGCTCCTATCAGTCACTGCAGGATGAGCAGCCTGCTCCGCATGCTCAATGTCAGCTGCAAGACTGGAGCAGCAGTCGGGTCCAAGAGAAGGAAAAACAGGGCCAGTACCCTCAAACCGTCAGTGGAGTCATCCTGGAGAATGAGCAAAACTTGTATCCCTATGCATTAAAACCTGGGTGAACGCTTCTCTCTCCCCTTGGACAAGGAGAGGAATCGGCTTGGCTACAGTTCTGGCCCACCTCCCAGGGGTGACCCCTGCGTACTTGTTGGAAACTACAACATCCCGCACAGTTTAGAGCGAAGAAAAGGGGTAGTTTGCTGTTTCCCTTCCTCTGCAGCCTTTGTATTCCTTCTGACTTCTTCACCCATGTGTCTTTATGCAACGACAGCCAGAGGAACTTCCAGCAGGCAAACGCTTGAAAGAACAACACGGTCCCTCATTATCAGGTCATGGCACATAATCACTCACACTGATGTGGTATGGTACCCTGGTCTTGATTCCACCAGGCAAGGTTAGTGACAGCACACTGTCAAGCATCAAGCAGAAGGGGCCGGAAAGCAGAAAACTTACCTTGGCAGGTTAGGAGCTGGTGTCGAAGACGGTACTTGGGAAGGAGGAGTCGCAGGCTGTGAAGATTCATGGTTGCGTGGAACTCTGCCCATCCGGTACCAAATGCCCATGTTGTTCAGCTCCCTGGGTAATCAACACAGCAGACGTTAATGCTACAAGCAGATGCCGCACATGTGCACAAGTATCAAGCACTGATGTGTTTCACAAACACCTTGGTTCGTGAGAACCAGTCTAACTGGAAAAAAAGGGGGGGTTAGTTAATTCCTACATCAGTCACACTTGTACTTATGTAGACTTTTCTAATGACAAGTTTCAGTTCTTACAAACTACTGTTTAGTAATTACGGAACAGGGTGCTTAGCCTTGGTACAACTGAATTTCTGACAACAGCTTCTGGAGTGAGGAGCACTTACCCTATGAACGTGTACTGAGGAGGGGCTTGTTTAGATCTACCCAAGATTCGGATATCACAGATCGCTGCCTCTGTAGAGTCTCGAGGGATGAATTTAATGCACAGCCTCTTCTTTCTGAAAGCTACTTCTTCTGCAAAAACAACCCAGGACACAGGGTGGTTTTTATGCAAAATTAGGGTATAAATGTTATTTATTGTCTCTCCAGATATTAGGCAGATAATTATGGCAGGAACTGGAGCCAAAGAACAGATATATGTCAGCAAACCAGACAGTGCAGTGCCATTCAGTGACCGGAGAAATTTTCTATCAGGAAGGAGCTCTCTGCACACTGTGTGAGATTTGTTATTAGGCACTGCGATAAACCTATACTCCCTACTACCCTCTGCAGAAAAGATAAGACATCATGTATGCCACTGCACCACAGAACACGAACAGCAGGCGATTTTCCCACTTCCACATACTTCTCACATTCGCTTCCTCTTTCCAAGGTGATGTCTGCCTTACCGGCCTGGAGAGTCACATCTAAATATTCCTCCCACAGACATCGCCTCTAGGAACACTCTTGGAAGCTGCCGACACAACTGGTCAGTTCATTCTGCCAGGTGCTTCCAAACAGCCAACCAACCCAAGAGGAGGAACAGGCAGAAGATCAGACTGCCATGCGGAGCGGCTAACAGTAAAAGCTGCCTGCCCAAACCTCGCGCACCCTGGCTGTTACTGACCTCTCCTCACTCGGGCAGCAAGCACTGAAATGATGCTCCCACCGTGTTTGCCCTGCTGCCTTTGTAGGGATAAACCAGATTTACAAAGCAGGAATCGCCAGGACCTCCCGCGGGGCGACTGTGTTGCACTGACAGAGGGTGGATGAATCTGCTGCATGGCCCTTTCCTGCTATGCACTGCGGAGCGATTCCACTTGTTTCTGTGTTACCCATCAAGAACAACTCAAGCCCATCAGAGTTAAGGCTTATCTGTATGATTAGTTCATGGATACGCAGGCTGTCTGTCTGCACGCAGGTACAATCACGTGCAGCTGTGGGTCAGTCGCATGACAACGGGTGGTACTGGCCCACGGGCACAGATCTGCAGTGCTTGGAAACCATTGCTCTGTCTCACCCCAGAGAGTCCGCAAGAGTCTCGGTCTGAGCAAGGTGGTTTCTATTTGTGCATGCAGGCACTTGAAAGACATGACAGGTCTATTGATAAACTGAAAATCTAAAGTGCAGACACTGAATGAAAATCTGGAAACAACCAACAACTACAAACAAGTGCCTGCAAAATAAAAGCCCTTCAGTTTAATATGAATAAATATCCTCCAGCTTAAAAACACGCTCTCACTTCAACAGATGGCAAGCAGCCCTGTCTCCATAGGCTCCTCCTGTTTTGCAATCCGCACCTTGGAGAAAGCAATCCATCCCGGCCTCTGAAATTTGCTGTCGCACCAGCAAAAATGTACAACAATACAACAAATAAATGTAAAGGCAGTGCGAGGTGTGTCACAACACAGCATCTGTGCGTGCAGCTTTGCCGTTACAGGGCTGCTTTTTAAGAGATGTTAAATACCTGTATCCCTGAAGTCTAGTCTTCTGCTTTGGAAAACGAGGGCTTTTATTTGAAGTGCCTACAACTGATTTTAGGAGCCATGGGTTTAAGGCTTCCACATCTGAAAATTTTCTCAGAACCTAGCAAGGAGTACTACATTTAATGTATTTACTACAAGTCAGCTGTCACTTAGAGAAGAGCACAGAAACACGTACAACCACAGGCTTAACTCTGAACAAGATCAGTGCCTCTTATTTGACTGTCACAGTAGGTACAGAGCTCTATTTGCTTTTGTCTTTGGTCTCTTTCACACTTGACTGGAGTCTGCAGTCTGCAGCAAACTTGGGTTAGGAGCTGGATTCATTAATTACACATGCTTAACCAGAGTTAATTTTAAGTAAACATATTATAAACAGTCAATCGAAATGTGTTCATTCATGCCAATGGAGGCAGGGATATGCACCACTTCGTTAATACAGACGGTGCTTCTGCTTTAAAGATTGTATGGGTCGCAATCCAATGCATTTTAAATTAATTACAAAGTCCCCTTCCACCTTTCCACCACAACTTTCACAAAAATTACAGCAGCACACGGTAAGTGTCCAGCACTCCCAAGGGCGAGCAGGATAAGCCAACGACTCTCCCCCACGCCACGTGAGCCCAGGAATTCTGCAGGGAAAGGGGGGGACCCAGGGGAATGGGAAATGGGCTGCAGAGCCTTTCACTTCTAGGTCACGGGTTCAAATCAGAACCAGGTTGGTAGCGACTGAAAAGCCATCCTCATCTGCTGCAGACCCGAGTGAATTACTCCCTGCAAAGCAAGCTTACGTAACTCTTTTCTACTCATAGCTAGGCTGGATTTCATTACTGACGAGCACGGGTACCAGCCCTGCTCCTGAGCCGTAGCTGTGCACTCGGCACCAGCGCACGGTGTCCTGCAGCCCTTCCACGCTCAGCTCCCGCGGGGCTCGTCCCCACCCTCCGCACTGCAAGCCCAAAGCACTTGCTGCCTGCTGCAGAGCAGTGCTGCGACCAGACGTGGCTCCAGCTGCCGCTGCCGTGAGTCTCGGGGGATCAGAATACGCTGCTTGGGAACTGCTGGCTTAAACGTTGCGGCAAAGCCATTTCTGCCTTGCAGGAAGGAGGATG